>PVJH01041506.1:0-14906 GCA_004026705.1 Nesogale talazaci | reverse complement strand
TAGTAGTTTGGTAGACAATGAACTGATTGCTCTTACAAAACATAGTGTAATGTAATCATCTTTCATTTTGTATTCTGATACGGGCAGCCACTCAATTGCAAAACCAATCAGTTGAAAGCCAATTAATTTCTTTGGGGATGTGGCTTGTCTCTAGTCCTGCATTCTAATCATCATCCTCTGACCTCCAATTCCCAGGACTTTCAATTTCTCAGCCCCTACAATGTGAACAAGAGCACCATCCAGCCTGACACTTAAGTCAGAGGTTTTGAACTTGCCAACATCCACAACAGTGTGAACTACTTTATTGAAATGAATTTTTCTGTACCTGGATCCTGGAAGTTAGCAGTTCAAAGCCATAAGCCACAACCTTTCTACCACCATAAAGAGTTACCATCTTGGAAACCCACAGGGCAGGCACAAGGGCAGTTCTACCTTGTGTTAAAGGGTTGCCAAGAATGGCTGTGAATTTGGGTTTTGATTTGGTGCTATTTTGTGGGTTATTCATTGGGCTACACCACAAGGTCAACAGTCAGAAAACAGCAACTACTCTTAGGCTTTCTACTCTCTTCTAAAGATCTATAGTCTCAGAAACACACAGCAGTTCTTTGTTGTATAGGTTGAGTTGGAATCAACTCAATAGGCTTCTCCGGCTCCCAGGGCATAGGGCCAGGTGTCTTGTCAGTAGAACATCTCTTCAGGGAAGGAGTAGAGTGAGAGAGACATGTCTTCCACTTCAAAGGAGGAAGATACGGGAGTTGTCAGAACTCTCAGAAGGCCATGCCCACCCAGAGGCCTCACTGGTTATGACCTGATGGACAGACTAGACTACCCCCTTCACTCTCAATCCTCTCAAGTTCCAAATTGACACCAGATTATGTAACTACCACACCCTCCAGCTTTTTCTCCTATTTATGACCTTTCAACAACTATCACTAAGTAAACGAAAGTCTGAATTGTAAAAATTTTCCTTCTTGTAGTTGTAAATGTAGCCTGCCAGGAAAATTGGTAAAATCACCAAGTTAGCACAGGACTCCACATGAGGAGAAGTAAGGGTGCGAAGAACAGTGAGGCTAGAAAAAATCCTGTCCATTCCTCTGTTCAGCCATGAACCGGCACCTTTCTTCCTGTCATCTTGGGTAGTGAGAGTTTGAAGGTCTGTGCTTAAACGTAAATGTGGCACGATTACCCGGAGGGATGTTTTGTGAATGCTGATTATATTAATCACTTCTAGAGATCAGGAGTCTTAAGAGTATGGAATTTGGCACTGTTCAAATGAGGAACAAAAACTAACGAGCACATTGCTGCCAAGACGGTAGCACTGAGAAGTCTGCCAGCACCTACAGAGATACCATCAAAAAGAAGCAGGAGACCGCAGAGCATGTGTGTGAGAGGGACTGGTTTTCTCAGCCTTTCTCACCGTTTTGGCCTGGGGAGGGGTCAGGGCGTTGGGGGTCAGGGAGAGCGGAAATGCGTTGCAGAGTGGAAGAATATGTGCTTTGTAGCTAGACTTGACTCTGAGTCACATGGCCACTTTTGTTCTGTGTGACTTTAAGCAACTTACTCGTTTTCTTCGAGCCTCAGTTTTTTTTCTATAAAATTAGTTAACCTTAACATGGCCTAAAGTTAGAATAGTTGGCTCTAATCAAAAAGCTAGAGGTTTGAATCGGCACAGACATACTTAGGAAAGTAACTAGGAGTCTTCTAAGCAATGAGCCATTGTAAAAATGTGTTTATTGCAAAACAAGCTTGTAGACTTCCAGCAAATTGGAGAACTAGGCAGGCAGTTGGTGTACTAGGCTCTCCTTTACATGAAATACAGTAGACCAAATGAAACAAATACAGATGATCATCCTAGAACAGGAAATGAAGCTGAACAAAAGTACTAAGAGAGAACACAGATTGGTCAATTGTTGGCTAGCCTAACAGGGTATGGTCATTTTGAACTTAGACAAACTGTATTCAAAAGACAGAGACCTGGCAGTTTGGTGGCTGATGATGAAAAAGGTGGGATCAATCACCCACCAGTGGGCCTTAGCTCCCCACCCTGCTCTCCCCCTCATTCGTAATGATGATTCTTGTCCTTTGATGCTCGATACCTGCTCCCTTCGGCCCCTCTTGATCACACATACTGGTGTGCTTCTTCCATGTAGGCTTTGCTCTTTCTGCGCTGAATGGCGACTCGATTATCTTCAAGTCTTTGAGACTCCAGACATTCAATCATTTGGTAGCTGGGCACCAGAGTTTCTTCTATTCTGTTTGCTTCTGTGTCTATTTGTCTTCAGCAATATCAGAAGTCAATTGGTCCATTGATTTTGATTTTTATTCTTTGATGTCTGATACCTGATTGTTTCAGCACCTCATGATCGCACTGATGGGTAATAGGTCACCCTTTTACGGAGTGGAGACAGTCACAGGGAGGAGACAGACCAGTCAAGGGGCAGCTGGGCAGTGATGATGCATACAAGTTTCCTCTAGTTCCTGAAGCCTTCCTCCCCATCAACCATCAAGGTCCCAACTCTACCTTACAAATCTAGATGGACTGGAGAAGGTACACTGGTGGAGAAGGGAGCTGGAGATATGGGGAAACCAGGATGGATGAGCCCCTTTGGGCCATTGAGGCTGGAAGGGTAGAGAGAGGGTAGGGTGGAGAGATGGAACCAACTGCAAGGATATACACATAGGCTCCTATTTGAAGGATGGGCATCAAAGGAGTGGGCTGTGGGAGAGGTTGGGCAGTGTGAGATATGACAAAACAATAATAATTTATAAAGTATTGAGGGTTGATGGGGAAGGGAGAGCAGGGGAAGAGGGGAAGGGATGGGAAAGCTGATACCAGGGGCTCAAGGGGAAAGGCAGATGATTGGAAAACAATAATAGCAGTGAACATGAGGGTGCTTGGCACAGTATGTTTATTTATGTATTGTGAAAAATGACGTACAAGCCCCCAATAAAATGATTTAATAAAAATAAAATTTTTTAAAAAGAAAAGAAAAAGGTGGAATCATCGCTTGTTTCATATACCCTCCTGATGATCAGATGCATGGCTAGCTCCTACTCTCACCCCCAAATTATAGCTGCTCTACCTGATGACAGAGCCATTCCTGATCACCTTACTATTGGCGATGCTTAAACTCCCTTTCATCACACCATCAAAGCACTGCAATGCCGGGGCCCTGGCCATCCCTGGACAGATGGGAGCTCCTTATATAACAAGCCAGAATGCCCTGAGCGGCCTGCTGAACCTAAAACAAATTATTTCTGGGAATAAGCCCTCTGACCTCAGCCACTATCTACACTATCTGCACAAACGTCTAAATCAGGTTCCCTACATCTAGGGAACATACATATAGGCTAGCAGGAATTCCATCTAAGATTGCTATCCCAACTCCTCCCACATATATGAGCTCATGAACTTGCAGAGGGTACATACCCATACGGGGTTCACTCCCTCAAATCATTTTTTCCATTATTTGTTTTCCCTTTTCTTTCCCTTCTCTAGTTCTTAACCTTGCTTTCTTGCTTTTTTGGGGGGGTCTTTTTTACCTTTCCCTCTTTTCTTAATGTCTTAGTTATGTCTTTACCATTTTCTTTTCCCTTTTTCTTCTCACCTCCCTAGTTTTATTTATTGTATTTTTGCTCCACTACCCACCCACCACTCCTGTCCTCTTTTTTCAGTTATTGGAAGCTTATCTCTTAATGTACTTTTACTACTTTCCTCTACTTGTATTTTTTAGTTTATTTTTTCTTTCATTTATTTATTTTTCTATTGTTAGTTTTTTTTTTTTTTTTAGTAATTTATTGGGAACTCATACAACTCTTCTCACAATCCATACATCCATCCATTGTGTGTCAAGCACATTTGTACCTCATCATTCTCAAAACATTTGTTTTCTACTTGAGCCCTTGATACCATTTTTCCTTCCCTTGACACTGTCCCCTCTCATGAATCCTTGGTAATTTATAAATTATTGCTATTTTGTCATATCTTACACTATCCAATGTCTCCCTTCACCCAGGGAGGAAGTTATATGTAGATACTTGGGATTGGTTCTCCCTTTCTATCCTACCTTCCCTTCACCCTCCCTGTATCGCCACTCTCATCACTGGTCCTGAAGGGATCATCTCTCCTAGATTCCCTGTGTTTTCAGTTCCTATCTGTACCAGTGTACATCCTCTGGTCTAGCAGGATTTGTAAGGTAGAATTGAGATCATGATAGTGGGGGATGAAGGGGAGGAGGAAGGATTTAAGAGCTAGAGGAAAGTTGCATGTTTCATTCTTGCTATATTGCACTCTGACGGGCTCATCTCCCCGCAACACTTTTGTAAGGAGATATCCAGTTGCCTACAGATGGGCTTTGGGTTTCCAATCTGCACTTCCCGTCATTCACAATAATATGATTTTTTGTTCTTTGATGCCTGATACCTGAACCCTTTGACATCTTTTGATCCCATATGCTGGTGTGCTTTTTCCATTTGGGCTTTGTTGTTTTTGAGTTAGATGGCTGCTTCTTTACCTTCAAGCCTTTAAGATCCCAGACACTATATCAGAGATATCTCTGGATAATCGGGCACTATCAACTTTCTTCACCACATTTGCTTATGCACCCATTTGTCTTCAGAAATTGTGTCAGGAAGGTGAGCATCGTGGAATGCCAGGTTAATAGAACAAAGTGTTCTTGCGTTGAGGGAGTACTTGAGTGGTGGCCCATTGTCCATCTTAATACTAACCCAATAAATATATTCAGATAGATCTATTTCCCCATCATCACATATAAATATATTTACATATGTACATACCTGTATTTAGACGTCTTTAAATGCCCTTTGCCTCCTAGTTTTTTCCTCTATTTCCTTTTGTTTTCTTCTTGTCTCACTATCATGCTCAGCCTTTATTTGGGTTTCAGTAATTCCTCTCAGTTACATTGCCCTTGATCAATCTCTACCAGGCCTCTTACACCCTTCTTGTCACTGATTTTGGGTCACTTGTTATTCCCATATCCCTGAGTTGGTTAACACCACTTCCTTACCTCTATCTCCCCCTTCCTCATATGTCCCATTGTTTTCTTCTCCAGATTGTTAATCCACCCTATCTTACGTAGGTAGCCCTGCAGAGATCATAATATACACACAGAAAAAGAAACAAGACAGAGCAAGACAAAGCAACAAGAGAAAATAAAACGACAAGAACAAACATCCAATGACCAAAAAGCCCCCCAAAAAATCCTATTCATAACTAAAGGTCTGTTTGTTGACCTTTAGGAGTGTTTTCCAGTCCAGTCTGATGGGATGCCACACCCTAGCTCCCAAATCTATTTTTAGTACTCCCTCAGGACTTCCTTGCTCTGCTCCCCTTGCTGTTCCTTTACATGCCCGTAGTATTTTGTCTGGATGTGGTGGGGTCAGGTCAGGCGTAATTCCCACACTGTGTCTCCAGTGTTGTCCCCTGTAGAGCTATGGGTCAATGAGGGACGTCGTGTCTCATAGCAGGGCTGCCCATATTGTCCTCTCTGTGCATTGATTGCTCTGAGAGGGGATGTTGTTCTCAAGGCTGGGTGGGCCAGGATGTGCTTCACTCTCTTTTCCTCCCCCTTCATTTGTTCCCATATGCTCTAATCAGATATGCCCCTCTCTCTTAGCTGTAGCTTCAGTGCTGTCCTCTGAAGTAAATTCTTCTCGGGGGAGGAGTGGCTGTCCCATATAGTTGGGATTGGGGCTAGGCCCTCAGACCTCTCTACTGATTGCTTCTTCAGGCCAGTATGTTGCATCCATGTCTTGGAGCACCTGGTTGAAGTCTGGACCCTCTTTCCTTGTGAAGATATAAACAATACCCCCTATTGTTAGTTCTTGTTTCTCACTTTCACACACATGTGTATGTTCCCTTGTTCTCATTTTTCCCCTTCTTCCCCCACCCTCCCTCCTCATGAACTTTGACAATTTATAAAAAAAAAAATTCATGTCTTACATTGACCAATGACTGTCTCCCTTCACCCACTTTTCTGTTGTCTGTCCCCCAGGGAAGTGGTTATATGTAGATCATTGTGATTGGTTCCCCCTTTCTCCCTCCACCTCCCCCTTCCCCTGCTGGTGTCTTAATATTGGTCTTACTCTTAATATTGGTCCTGAGGGGTTTATCTGCCCTAGATTCCATGTGTTTCCGGCTCTCATCTGTACCTGCGTGCATGCTCTTGTCTAGCCAGATTTGTCAGATAGAATTGGAATCATGATAGTGGGAGGGAGGAAGCATTAAAGAACTAGAGGAGTGTGTGTGTTTCATTGGTGCTATACCGCACCCTGACTGACTTGTCTCTTCCTTGTGACTCTTCTATAAGGGGATGTCTAATTGCCTACAGATAGACTTTGGGTCTCCACTCTCTACTCCCCACCCCTCATTCAGATTGATAAGATTTTTGTCCTGTACCTTTGATGCCTGATACCTGATCCCACGGTCAACTCATGATCACACAGACTGGTGTGCCTCTTCCATGTGGACTTTGTTGCTTCTCAGCTAGATGGCAGTTTGTTTATCTTCAAGCCTTTAAGACCCCAGATGCTACATCTTTTGACAGATGGACACCATCTGCTTTCTTCACCACATTTGCTTATGCACCCATTTATTCCTTGGTGATTGTGTCGGGAAGGTTAGTATCACAGAATAACCAGGTTATTAAGACAAGTGCATTGACGGATCACTTGAGTAGAGGCTCAATGTCTGTCTGATACCTTAATACTTAACATATAAATATAAATATATATACATAGAGCTATTTCCCTATTGTCATATATAAATATATTTACATATGTACATGCCTGTATTTAGAGCTTTGTAAATACCCATTGTGCACAAAGAAACTTGTCAGAGAATAGATGAAACAAAATTCCCTGCAGTCACAAAAGATACAATATTGATTCAAGGGCTGAACAGCCCCCAAAAGTATAGACTTCAAAAGAAGATGATCAAACTTTCCAAAACCAGAGATAAGAAAAAATTCCTGAGAGCATCTCAGAAAAAAAAAAGTTACCTACAAAGGCAAACCAATAAGAAACCACGCAGGCAAGAAGACAATTGAATGGTAACTGTAAAACTCTGAAAGAAAAATAACTGCCAACCAATAATACCATAGTCAAAATTATCCAGAAAATATGATAGGGAAATTAGGACATTTCCTGATAAAGAAGAATTGAGAGGGGCTGAGCCCCAGTGGCGTAAGTGGTAGAGTGCAGGACTGCCGCCCGCGGGCGTGGCAGTTCAAATCCAGCGGCGGCTCTCAGAAGCAGCACTGGGTAGCTCCCACAACCACCGGAGGGCATTGATGCCCCAAAAACAAACAAACAAAAAAGCAGAATTGAAAAGGATGTGTAAAACCCATTTCAACCTTACAAGAAAAACTAAGGCAAGTTATTTGGACAGTAAACTAATAATAGTAGACAACAACTCAAGATTAACATAATGACAACACCCAGAAGTCAATCCAAATTTAGAAGTATGGGAAGTAAAACAAACCTGAAAATAGGGAACCAGATATATCAACCTATAATAATTATAACTACAAATTAAATAGAATGGTGTACTTATTCACTTCATTGAGTCTGGGTCATAGTGATACACATACACAGTTTTTGAAACCTTAAATTAGAGTTGGGGAATGCCTGGCCAGTGGGCCATATTATAAGGCATATAAAATTATCAATACTGGCTAACATCACATGCCTCACCAAAGAGAAGCACATTGGTGGTAAGTTAATGAAATGTTAACCAGAAGGGTCAGCAGATGATGTCATGAATATCTAAATGTTTTCTTGGCAGAAAAAAATAGGTTCCCCAGCCCTACTTTGTCTTGCTCCTTTGGAGTGGCTACTGGGTTGAATCACTAGCCTTGTATTTGTAGTCCAATGCTGATACAACAGAACCACCAGAACGCTTTGGTGTGATTCAGAAACATTCACATGGCAACGTAGTCTAGATAATTTCAAGATACAAAAGACTATTTTGAACTCAGAAAGAAATTTATAAGTTACAGTGTAACCTCAAAGAAAATGAATACCTCATAAAAATACAAAAGGAAAATAAAGATTGGATAAATATGAAAACAACATCAGTAAAGAAGTGACAAGAATGCACACAAATAAAATTAGCTCAGCATAGAAAATTATGTCAATTAAATAAATCAGTAGCACCACTATAAAGCACATAGACTTGGGCTGAGCCCCGGTGGCGTAAGTGGTTGAGTGCGGGACTGTGGCCCACGGGCTTGGTGGTTCAAATCCAACGGCGGCTCTCAGGAGCAGCACTGGGTAGCACCCACGACCATCAGAGGCAGTGATGCCCCCCACCCCAGAAAAAAAAACACATAGACAAATTACAGCAATAAATTCCTGGAGCCCTTATAAGTGCTAACAAATAAACATTGGACCACTACTGTAAGGTTGGTAGCTCCAAAACATCAATTACAATAATTAAACCATATATTCAATGAAGCAATCAAGAGACAGAGATTATCACAGTGGACCAAAATCAGAACTCTTCAATATGCTGTCTATAAGAGGAATTTAGACACAAAGACAAAAATAGACTGAAAGTCAAAGTTAGGAAAAACATGATGGCATATAGAACATTCTCCAGAATAGACCATATGTTAGGTCTCACAGCAAGTTTCAATAAATTTAGATAGTGACACCTTACAAAATAACTTAATTGATCACAATGCTATAAAACTAGAAATCAGCAATAAGAATATGAGGAGAAAATATGAAATACATGGAAATTCAAAAGCACCCAGCTTTAAAATTACTGGGTAAAAGAATAAATAAAAATAAAATTTTTAAATGACTTGAATTAAATGAGAATGAAATAACATATCAAGATTTGGGGGATACTGAAAAAGCAGTGCTCAGAGGGAAATATATATCAATAAAGACATATTGAAAAAGAGAAAAGAAGCAAAATCACCTTAATCCAACAATTATGGGGGGGGAAACAGTGAAAAACCTAGCAGCTGTGAAAAAATAAAGCAGACAAAACAAACAGGAGAAAAAAATAATAGAATCAGCAAGATAAGGATCAATTCTTTGAAAGGATTAACAAGATTGACAAACAACTGGCAAATCTAACAAAGAAGAAGCTTCAGACAAAGCAAATAAGTGAAGTGGGTAACATCACAGAAGAAACAATGAAATTTAAAAGGCTAAAAATGGAATACTATGAAGAACTACTCTAAAAAATTAGAAAACCTAGAAGAAATGTAAAAAGATCTAAAAACACCACCTACCTAAACTAACATGGACAGAAGCAGAAAATCTGAACAGATCCATAACCATAACAGAATTTGATTAAAACATTTAAAAACTACCCCCAATGAAAAATCCAGGCCCATATGGTTTCACTATTGAATTATACTAAATATTCAGAGAAGAGTTGGGATTAATTGTATAGAAACTAATCCAAAGTATAGAGGAGATGCAGAAATCTTGAATTCACTTTATGAAGCAAAATCACCATGATATTCAAATCAGACATATCACTAAAAAAAGAAAATTATAACCTATCCTCTCCTGTGTGCAAAAATTCTCAGTAGAATCCACAATATACCATGGCCAAGGGAGATTCATAATAGGAATGCCAGGTAAGATTGGACTGCTAAGATCAAAGCCAGCAATTCAAATTCACCAGTGGCTCCTCAGAGGAATAAGAGACAACTGTCTCCCCTAATAATTTACAGCCTAGGAACCCCTGCTTAAGGTCATTATAAGTTGGGAGTCTTGATGGCAGTGAGTATGCAAGGATTGTTCAACTGAGGAATAACAAGTAACCCATCACATAAATAAAACAAAGGAAAATAGCCCTGTGATCATGTCAGTTTTTTATTTAAGTCATTTTATTGGGGGCTCATACAACTCTTATCACAAACCATCCATCTATCCATTGTGTCAAGCATATTTGTATATTTGTTGCCATCATCATTCTCAAAACATTTTCTTTCTACTTGAGCCCTTGGTATCAGCTCATTTTCTCCATGTCTCCACCCCCTCCCTCACATACCCCTGATAATTTATAAATTATTATTATTTTGTCATGTCATACACTGTCTGATGTCTCCCTTCACCCACTTTTCTGTTGTCCATCCCCAGGGATGGGGTTATATGTAGGTTCTTGTGATTGGTTCCCCCTTCCTACCCCATCTTCCCTCCACCCTCCCTCACCACTGGTCCTAAGGGGTTCATCTGTCCTGGATTCCTGTGTTTCCAGTTCCTATCTGTACATCCTGTGGTCTAGCTGGATTTGTAAGGAAGAATTGGGATCATGATAGTGAGGGGCATTGAAGAACTAGAGGAAAGCTGGATATTTCATCATTGCTTCACTGCACCCTGATTTGACACATATTCCTGTGTCAAAATTTTTTCCTGAATAATAAAGGACTATTCCTCAACATAATAAAGTCAATGACTAACCTGACCATCAATGGTGAGAAACTGAAATGCATTCCTCTTAGGAGCTGGAACCAGAAAAAAACAAAAGGCCCTTTATTACTACATCTATTCAATATTGTGCTGCAAGTCTTATCCAGAGTTATCAGGCAGCAGATGGAAAGTAAATTGGAAAAGATGATGTAAAAATCTATGTATTTGCAGATTATAAGCTTCAATAAAGTCTCTCTCCATTAAAGTCCTCTCAGCCACTTGGAAGCCAAGTCTCTTAGTCTCCCAGCCACATGACCCCTTGGCTTTGGTTAGTCTCTATGGGTTATAAATTCAGCCCACTTACCACTCTGTCCTACGGTTTTAAAGTCTTGGATCAGGGGAGGAGAAGGTACCCCATAGTCTTATTGTTGCTGCCCTGAGTACCCAAGCCAAAGTCTCTGATGCATCTGGCCACAGTGGCCTCCACCACTCTAGACAGAGAACTTGAAGATGCTCTTCCAAGATCCTTGGGGCTTCTCTCTCTGCTTCTGCTTCAAATTTCATTTCCCCATATACCAGGGGCTATGCTTCTTTGAGGTAGAGTCCTGTGCCTTTGTGCCTGTAACAGCATGCATATGTACAGTTCACAGGGCTACTCTGATGATTAGAAAAGGATAATGTATATAAAATTTACATCACAATTGTAAGCAGTAGAGTCTCTGTACATATGATGTACAGATGTACAGAAAAGATGATCCTTTTCCCCTTGTTCTATGTTTTTTAGTAACTTTTCATTTCCCCTGTGGAAATGATGGCAAAAAAAATGATGGCCCTTATTGTTGCAAGATAGCCTAGTAGTGATTTTTGCCACTATGGACTCGGATCTGGCCTTGTAGTGTTTCACCTTCACAAATTTGTGTAATACAGTATTCGCACCACCCAACTTCAGACAGAGCTTCACTATTTAGCAATGGTTTTTTGTTCCGCCTAGCCACTCAACATGCATCATGTTAGTCTGAGTAGACTAGAGAAGTTCATAGACACTCATATGTGTATAAAAAGAACTTTACAAGAGCAGTTGAATATTGAGAAAACATCCCAGCCCTGTCCAAATCCAGTCCGCAAATCCAATATTAGCCTATATGTCTAATGCCAATCTATAAAGTCCTTTTCAGATTCATGAAACACGCAATGATGCCAAGAATGCAGGAAGATCACAGGTCAGTGAGCAGTAGAAGCATCTCAGCACTGTCATGTGGCTCCTGAAGTTCCCAGGGTACAGAGTCTGTTAGCATAGTGCCATGTGTCTTGTCAGTAGAGCCTCTCTCAAGGAATGAGCAGAAAGAGAGTGTCTCCCACCTCCAAGGACAAAATACAAGAATTTCCAGAATCTTCAGGAGAACACCATGCCCACACAGAGGTCTCACTGGATATAACTCGATTGACAGACTAGGCTCCACCCCTTACTGTTAATCCTCTCAAGTCCCAAATTAACACCAGATTATGTAACTACCACATGCATCCCCAGCAACATGACCTGAAGCTGAGATCTGTGCTTTCTTCACATTAGGAGTGAAAGGCCTTGCAAATTGATTTTCATAAGTTTATCATAAGTCTTACAAGATAAAGTTTATTTAAATGCATTGCACCCCAATTCTGAGGTAAAATTTCTTACATATCCTACTTCCAGAAGCACAAAGTATTTCTCTAGGTCCTTGAAGCTTTCTCACCCCCAACTTTCATGACCTCAGTACTGCCTTTAACTTCAGGTTAGAACAGAGCATGTGCACAGGTACAGCTAAGAGGTAAGCACTCACAACACACAGAATCCAAGAACAGGAATGGGTCTAGCAATACCAGAAGGGAAGAGGGAAGGTGGGGAGCGGAGGGGAGAAAGGGGTACCAATTGCAATGATTGACATATGACCACACATAGTCCCTTCAGGGGGACAAACAACAGAAACCATGGGGGAAGGAAAACAGCAGTGTAAAATATGAAAATAATAAAATGTATAATTTATCAAAGGGGTCATGGGGGTGGGGAGGGAGGGAAAAAAGAAGAGTTGATAAGAAGGCCTCAATAGAAACTAAATGTTTAGAAAATAATGATAGCAACATATGTACAATTATGCTTGATACAATTGATGTATGAATTGTTATAGTAGTATTAAGAGCCCCCAATAAGATAATCTTAAAATAACAATAATAATAATAATAGTAATAATAATAATAATAAAGTATCCAAGAACATATTACCAGGTATCTTCTCCCCTGGAGATCTGTCCTAGCCATGCTTTAACTACATTACCCGCCCCCACTTTGTTTAGCATCCAGATGAAGGGAAAAGACAGCAAAGGCAGCATTTCTTCCCTCTATGGTTTTGTGTTTGTCGAGGATTTTTTGGCAGATTGTATAAAAAACAAAGACGAATTATGAGCAAAATCAACCCTGGAAAAGAGTCAATGACAGTTTTAAGAGAGGGAATAGGCTTAAGTTGATGGAGACCTTACAAAAATCTGTCAAGCACGTGAGTGCCATGAATCTGTTCCATTTGCTTTTCATAAGTGTCCTGTATATGATATTGTACCTGCAAAATATCCTGTGTTAGATTGTGATAATTCAGTAGATGTCTTTTAACACGATCCCAAGGAAACAAAGTATCATTATAAATCAGGAGTATCACAGATGGCCATATGATTCCAATCACATTGTAATTTAATTTGTTACTTAATGCTATTAACCTGGTCTCCCAAAAGAATAACTGTTTGGGATAAATCAGCCAATTGTTCATCAATACGCTGTTGAGTGGAGCACAAAACCTCAGAATGTTGATGCCAATCTTCTACAAAAGCAGCAGTTTGAGCAGACTGTTATAAAGCTAGTCCTACAGTAAGTAGTAGCAGTAGCAGGAATAGCTAGGATTCCTAAAATTGCAGCTATTAAAATTCCTAAAAATTGATTTGATCTTCTTAAAAGTTGTTTAGTCAATTTGTCAATTAAAGCTAAAGTAGGAGAACTTTGCCATTGCTGAGACAATTGACTAGGTATCCATATCCTGAATAGTGGTGTTTCTGGCTGTGGGGCACTTCAGACAGGAGGGCCTTGGAAGGAGGGCCTAGCTGCTTCTGCTCCTATGGAGCTCACTGCTGGTAGCACCGAGGGCAGGGGCCATTGCTCAGAGAAACGAGAATGCGTTGGGAGATCCCTGAAGGCTTGGGTTCCCAAACCGCAGCTGTGTTAGCTTCTGCTGGGCTTGTGCCAGACAACTGGCAGGTCCGGATTTGTAGCAGTGCGGCGGGGCTGGAGGGTCTGTGAGAAGTGCCGAGGTGGGGTGGGCGTCTGGAGTGCTCCAAAAGAGGCAGCTGGCAGGACTGGGTCCTCAGGAACCCGCAGGGAGGGCTGGCCTCCAATGGGATCCAAGTCCACTTCTGGTTCAGAGAAGTGCTCTGGGCTGTCGCGAGAATTGACCAAGAGCCTGAGAACCCCTCTTTGGCCCCCAAACTCCCCCACTCACCAATCTTCATGGAAAGCTGGGTGTGAGCTACCTAGATGTTCAACATCTTGCCCCAATTTACTTTTTTAAAGACAATTTATTAGGGACTCTTACAGTTCTTACAACAGTCCATGCATCAATTGTATCAGGCTTATTTGTACATATGTTGCCATCATTATTTTCTAAACTTTTACTTTCCATTTGAGCCCTTGTCAGTTCCTCTTTTACTTTCTCGCCGCCCCCCCCCCCCAACACACACATTGATAAATTAAAAATGATCATTATTTTCCTATCTTGTACCAATAGCTGTTTCCCTTTCCCCATGGTTTCTGTTGTTTGTCCCTCTGGGGTTTTGTGTGGTTGTGTGTGGGAGTGGTGGGGGTGGGCAGGTGGGGGAGGGTTACGTGTCAATCACTGCAATTAGTTCCCCCTACCCTCCCCTTCCCCCTCTCCTCCTGGTATCCCGGATACTCCCATTTCTCTTCCTGAGGGGTTTATTTGCCCTGGATTCTCTGTGTTGGAACTCTTATCTGTGCCAGTGTACCGCTCTGGTCTAGCCCAAAGTGGAAGGTAAGACTGGGGTCATGATAGGCGGGGTGAGGAAGCCTCAGGGAACCAGAGGAATGTTAAATGTTTCATCAGTCCTATATTGTGTCCTGGTTTACTCATCACTTCCTTGTGACACTTCTGTCAGGGAATGTCCCATTAACTACAGATGGGGTTTGGGTCTCTTCTCTGACGGTCCTTATTCTCAACCATAGGGTTTTTGTTTGTTTACTTGCTTGTTTGAGGTCTTCTGATGGCTGTTTCCTGAGTCTGTTGACACCTCATGATCACACATGTATTAATCGGACTTAATACATACATCATTCCATAGTTCACTCACGTCAATCTGTATTGTACAATTGCTACCACAATCAGTTTCCAAACATTCATTTTCTTTCTGGATTCCATGACTTGTCTTCCCCCTCCCACGGTTTTGATTTGAATTTCCAGTAGTTTGCTTATCATTCTTGTA
>PVJH01041505.1:0-14923 GCA_004026705.1 Nesogale talazaci | reverse complement strand
TGGATGGGTTCTCTGACATAATCTCAGCTTAAATTTCAAAACTATGCTCTTAAACAAAGCTCATCAGGCATTTAACAAGAACAGCATACATCCAGCAGCTTCTCCACTCAATCCATTATCAATTATGTAACCTCAGTTGTGGCCCCACTTGTTGTGGTAGTGACATAATTTCATGTCTATAACAGTGTAGGGGTGGTACTTAACATGTCATAGCCTGATAGAGCCTCCTTTGGGGCCTGGCCTTCTAATAAGGAATACCCTGGAAACCTTCTTGTTTTTTCTGCCTACCCCTTTCCTGCTGGAAGAGTCTGATTGCTCCTTTAAGATGTCACCACACTGCCTTTGGATTCACTTGACTTGGAACCCATCAACTGCGATAGGTCTGTATTCTGCATTACTGCTTGTGACGACATAAATCCGTCGAGGGACTTAATGACTAAAATTGGACTTATGGACTTCAGTTGGACTGGGCTGGGTTTTTTTTTTGTTGTTGTTGTATAATTCTCAACATAAACTGTTTCTTAAACATATGTGTCATGGATTTGTTTCTGTAGTCAATCCGGCCTTCCACACTTGATTTCAATTGGACTATTGCAGTAATCAGTAGGCTACTAGTTTCTCTGACTCCAATCTCAACTCTCTCCAGTTGCTCCTTCACAGAGCCACACAAATCATCATCTATAACAAATTTTGGTAGTGCTGATAGTTTGAAATCCTCTCTTGTAATAGTACAATATTTTGAATGTCACACTTAACCTCTGCCTAGGTTTTTGCAACTATTCTTTTAATACACTCTATGCTATATATTCACACATAAACAAATAACCAGAACCTTCTCAATCATCTTCTCTTCCTGTAGGCTCCCTATAGATCAAAATGCTTCCATTTCTCCAAACAGCCAATAGTTTCATGCCTCTATGCTTTGGATCTCATTTCTCCATTCCACCTAGAATGCCCTTTCCCACTGTCGCCCTGGAGAATATATCAAGCCTCAGCCCTATAAACTTTTTCTAACCCTTCTGAATAAAATTAGCAGCACATTTGTTTGTGCTCTTGCTGAACTGAGCACAGAAACTTAGCAGAAAATGTAGAATATTTCATTGACCTTACTTATTAGCATTTCTGACTCACTCTAATAGACTGTGAGTTTAGAAGTAAGATACTCGTCCTTATAGTTTTACCTTCCCAGTGAATGAAGCATAAGTCAATCTCTTGAGATCTTGAGCAATACGTGAATGAATGAACAAATGAATAAATAAATCAACAACATAATCAATAGAAGAGAGAAGACAAAAGCATGTGTGCCTGCCTCTGTATGTGGGATCCATTGTGCTTTCTTCATGGAGGAAATGGGAAGAAGGAGAGAGTAGTCAATTGAGAGACTAGATGCTGGTGTTAAAGTACCATGATTCAAATTCAAGGGCTTCTATTTACTCACTACGAAAGCTTGGAAATTTCCCATAGTTTTACTATTCCACAGTTTTCTTACCTGAAAAAAAGAAGGCAATTCCTGAGCCTAATTGGGCCATGATAAATGATCTATGAGTTGATATATATGTACAGAATGCTAGTTGTATCATTGGCACAACTGCATCATGCTAGCTGATATTACTCAAGTATTTGAGAGCTGTTAACTTATTTCACTGTCTCAACATTTAATACATGAAATCCAGTTACACTCCTTGCCTTTAAATTTATTAAATCATCATTTATCTTTTTCCTTGGGTGTGTTCCTGTCTACTCTTCTATCCACAATATGTTCTCACCTTCACAAAATAATCTGTCAGTCTAACCCACATACTCACATTCATTAAAGTTCCTTTATATTTTTTCTCATTAATAGTTTTTCTCTCATTCATTTTTAAAAAAATTCTGTTTTGTCTTGTCCTCCTTTTAGCATACCATGTCCTCTTTTTTATTCTAGCTTGGCCTGCATTTCTCTACTCAGTTCTAATAATTCTTTTCTTTTATCCCTCTTTCACATTAGCATTCATATACAGCATATGTCTGCGAATACTCATTTATGAGATACAAAAAGAGTGTGTATTTAGAATGTTGCATACAGATCACCAAAGAGTCTATTTGAGGAACATGGGAATAAGAATGCCTTCTCTCATGTGAATGTCTGCCTATGCATCTATGTGAGAGACTCAAATTAACCCAAGTATACTATATTCATTCATTATATTAATTTATTAAAAAGTCAAGTGAATTGTTCATTTTAATTGGCTATTGGTTTTCCCCAATTAATGAACCTACCACCGGTTGGGTATGTTACTTTAGAAAGGTTTATGGATGTTCCATAAACCATGAATTTCTAGAAAGAAAATATAAGAAGCCTTTTTAGAGTTAGAAATTAATAAATTATCCATCAAGAATTTCATTTTAAGGTAATAATTATATATATAGTAAGGCAAGGGATTGGAGCTGTCCACTACATATTTTCCATTTGTTTTTCAGTGATAAAGAGCATTTATTTTCCTTCCAAGTTAATGTTGAGTTAATTCTCTCTTATAGTAGTGACCTCATGCATATCACAGTAGAATACCTGATATTTCAGAACAGAGTTGTCAGAACTTGTTGAGGGTCTTTCTCTTTTTTACTGACCTTCTAATTTACAAAGCATGCTGTCCTCCAATGACTGGTCCTGCCTTTTAATGTGTACATATTATGTGAGATGAAGTCTCAATATGTTCACTTTTAAGGAATATTCTGGCTGCACATATCCAAGACAGATTTTTAGTTGATCTTTGGTCAGTCCATGTTATATTCAATATTCTCTGCCAATGCTATAATTCAAAGTCAGCCCTTGATTTTTCCTTATGCTTTACCCCACTTTCACATGCATATGAAGTAATTAAAAAACATCCTGGATTGAAGTAGATGCATCTCTTAGTGCCAGCTTTGCCTTTAGTTAGCACTTTAAAGAAGTCTTTTGTGGCAGATTTGTCCAAGGCAATATGCCATTTGAATTCTTGACTGGTTGTTCAATGTATACGCAAGTAAAATGAAACTCTTTCCATAGACCATGTTCTCTGTTTACCACAATGCAGTATATTACTCAATAACCAGTAGTTGCTAGGTATATCTTTCCATTCTGTCTAGACTACAATCTCCATTAAAATCTATCCACCTTGGATGGCCCTGTGGACATTCGAAAATTAGGTGTCATAGCTTCCATCATTGTAGGAATGTGCGAGTCACCACAGTACAACTGATAGACAATGGTAGAATTTTTTTCACTCCTTTGAAAATATAGGTGGCAGAACACTGTTCTGACCAAGGAAAGGTAAGCAGAAGATACACAGAACATCTCCAAGTGGAAGCAGTAAAGTGGTTGCTCAGATGCACCGAGTTTTCTCTATCCCTCATTGTGATTGTGGTCAGTGATGCTCCAAAATGAAGCGTTCCCTGCAGACTATTGAGAGAATGAAAAATATCAGAGCTTTCAGCAGATCCAAAGTCTGCATTCAACCTACGCTACACATCTAGCCTTTAAAACCTGCAGTGTTTTAAAGCTAAATGATGACTTGTTCTATTCTGATTCTAAAGCTCAACCTGCTGGGGTTTTGAAGTGATGACCACTCAGATGGCAGGCCGATGTGTAGCTAACACACCCGAGGGATACTTATCAAGCACATAGGATGTGAAAATCATGTAGAGAAGGGTTGAGAAATATGGTTCTGGTTGTGTTATAAACTCCGAGATGTGGAAGTGAAAGAGAGATGGGTAAGTAAATTGTACTGAGTCAGAGTTCCTATCCTTATTTTAGATATAGATATATCATTTCGATATAGCAAGGCTATATCTAAACCAATAAAAGTTAAGGATGTTGACTCTGACAGTGCAAGGTTATAAAACCATTTTCGGAGATTTCCAAAAAGGTAGAAACCAGACTGGTGAATCACAAATTTTAATATGAATTCAAATTGCTGTCATTACATATTCCACAGGAGCAAAACTTTCTATGATCCAACTGCTTGTAGCTAGTTAATCAACATCATTCAAGTACAAATCATGACCATAATTTAGCATTCAAACTGTGAGAAGGAAAATTCACATTTCATTACTAAACTTTGGAGATAAACCAGAAACAATGATTTATCTCTCGAGCCCTTCCATAGTTCATCTTATGACAGGTGTTCAATATGTGTTTGTAAAAATGGCCATACATGAGTAAATGAAGAAATGAGTGAGATGAATTTAAGAAGGGAAATCAAGGCTATATCTAAACAAAACCAGTGGCATCCACTCAATGCGAATTCATTCCACATGGGTCAGAGTAGACCTGTGCTCCCTAAGAATTTCAATGGCTGATCTGAGAAGCAGATCTTTCTTCTGCTGTGCTTCTGAGTAGGAAGTGGTAGTTTGAGACAATCATTTTTTTTTTTTTAGTTAGTAGCAATGTGCTTAACATAATCGGTGTCACTGAGGGAAGACCAAGATCTGGTAGATGGTGTTCATCGTAGTCCTTTACAATAGTGTATTTGGTTTTTACACTATACAGAGCTGACCCTCTCATGGCATAGCAAAAATGTCTTATGCTACGAGAGTTCCTTTTTTTTAGAAAATTATGACCAAAATTCTCACCAGAACCAAGGACTATAAGGAAGGTGAAATTTTTGATTCTTGCCTAAGTGTGAGTCATTCTTTCTCTTGCTATCAAACTGGCCTTTTTTTCAGTTCCTCAGACTTGCAAGGATTCTTAATTTCACTGTTCCTTCCGCCACGCAGCCTTGTTGTATATGTTCCCTTTGCAAAAAAAGCCGCCCTCCTCCTCATCTGGTTGGCATCTCTTCATTCCTTCTATAAAGCCTCCTTACCCACACCACTGAAGCATCTAGGTGCTCACGTTGGGGTCAGCAAACCCACGCGCTGCCCTCTTGCTATTGTTAGGGGCCATGAAGTCAGTCCTGACTCCAAGGCATGCTTCAAACCAGAAAGGCAAACTCTCTGCCACCGAGCCAAGGTCAACTCAGCATGACCATATAGAACAGGGTGGAGTGTTCCTGTGGGTTTTCAAGACAGCAACTCTTTACAGAAGTTACGAAGTTCTGCCTTTCTCCCACAGAGGGGCTGCTGGTGGTGAATTATCAGTGATTTAACCAATGCCTAAACACTATGTGAGTGAAAGAATAGCGTCTCCTGCAACCAGAGGGTGATGGCCAAACTTCAGATTAACCCTGATGCAGGGTTCCTCTTCGACTGGCCTCTCTAGTTCTAGACACAACCCTCAGGTTGAGAATAAATCAATATTCAGCTCAACGAGACCCGGTGATGCAGTGGAGTAGTGGATAGCACATTGGGCTGCCTGCCTCAAGGTTGATAGTTTGAGCCCACCAGTCACTTCGCAGTTAAAGAGGAGGCTTTCTGCTCTCAGGAAGATAGAAAAAATTGGAAACCCATGAGGAAAGTTCTAGTCAGTCCATAAAAGTTCACTGTGAGTCCGAATTGATTGATAGCCGTGAGGTTTTGGCTTAATCTTTATTACTGATAACTGGGCTCTTACTTGTTTTCCTTTATAACTGATTCCCCACTTTAGATTCTGCTTTAATAGACCTTCTTTCAAATCCTTTTGAGATTTTGAATTATATTTCCCAATCATGGGTTATGCTCACCCTATTCTCATTATTCACTTTGTTCTTTCTGTACATTTCTATAAAATTTCTTTAGTAGGAACAAAAGGACTGACTCATTACAAATGTTTTGAAAATACTGCTTGATGTGACTGAACTATGGAATGTTATGGTAACATAACAAGCAAGAGCTCCCAATAAATTAGCCATAAAATAATAAATAAACAAAATTACCATGCCATTGAATTCTACCTAGGTCTAGCTATGGGCTACAAAGATTATAACTGTAAGATCCCATTGATTTTATTCAGGTTCCAATTACAAGGCTTGAGAATTGTTTGGTTAGAGGTTAGTGCCCTACTCAGAGTGAATGCTTCAGAGTGGTCAGTGGACATGAGGCCGAAGACTAAGCAACTCTCTTTTTACCCCCAACAGTTATATTGGCACATAATTTACATATCACACAATTCTGTATTTCTATGATTCAATTAAATCAAGGGGAGAATCAGCACTACATCTGTCTGGTGGGGGAGCCTCCTTTAACATGAGTTGTTAAATTACCTTTAACATGAGTTCTGAAATCACAATCAGTTAGTGTTCCCTCCCTCCTTCTGCTTTATTGTTTATTCCTGAAATCCCCTTTCCCTCCCTAGCTCCTACCCCCCACCCCTGCATTCCCTATAACTTCTTGTATCCATTTATTAACATTATGCATCCACTACTTGTATGCTTCACAGCTGGGAAAGAAAACAGAAAACAATTAAAGAAAAACAAAATCACAATAAGGTGGTAAGGTTTAAATCGTAACTGTTTAAAGACAAACATACAAATAATGTGTAAGAAGGAAAAGACCTTATCATCAATCAAAAAGCCAGGGAGAAATTTCTGTCATGTAACAGGTAAGAGATACTTGCCTCCAGTGCAAATTCAGGTCTTCTCTATAGGGGTCACAACTGACCAAGAATCAAGTTCAATCTAGTATTATCAAAATTACAATGGTCTCTGCCTGATAGTAAGGCTGAGACTCTTCCATCTTGCTATAACAGATCTGCTAGCAGCTTCAGACAGGTATTGGGCTACTAATGCCCTTCATAGCCTTTTACAAATAGGGTGTGTGTGTCAGTCTGGGTAGAGTAGAGGAACAAATTCAATAGACATGCTTATGAATATAAGGAATGTGTTTATATTCAAGAGAAAAAGGACATTGAGAAAACATCCCAGCCCAGTCCAGCTCAAAGTCACAAGTCCGATATTAATCCATATGCCTGAAATCAGTCCATAAAGTCTCCTTCTGACTCACGAAGTCACAGGTCAGTGGGTGCAGAGTCCCAGCACCGGCAGGGTTCTCCCCATGGCTCCTCGCTTCCAGGTCTCAGGGTCCACCAACAGCATCCCGTGGTGGCAGAAGCAACTCATCGCTGGCAGAGGTCTCCATGTGGCTGCCCCAGCCTCAGAGGTCCGGCTCCATCAGGGCAAAGCCGTGTGTTCTCTCCACCGGCTACTCAAGCCTCCCAGACGCCACCATTCTGTGTTGCCTGTGATTAATCATCTCTGAAACTAACTCCCAACAACTGGGGGAGATTGCTTCTCATCTTCAAGAGGGAAATATTGCGATATTTCCCAGGAATCTCAGGTGAAAGCCATGCTCACATAGAGGCCTCATCGGCTACTCACTGGCTATCTCCAGATTAACAGGCCAGACTCCACCCCTACATTTCAATCATGAAATTAACATAAGCACATGACTGCCACAGGGTGTCATAGTTTAACTCTGATACTTTTCTCTTCACCCTATAGGTATTGTCCTTAACTTCAGTGATCATTCCATGCAGCTGTATGTAGCACAGCCATGTTGCAAGAACTGATTGTCCTTACATTGGAGCTAGGATTTAATGGAAGCACCAAATGCAAAAGGAGTACCTCTTGAACAAAAATGTTCTGCGGTTTTGCTTGCTTGCTAATAATTATCTTCTATTAGGCATAATTGGTATAAAATCATGAATTTTATCTTAATATCAGGTAAAAAGACTGAAGGAGGGTATATCTCTAATGAGAGATGGTTACCAATATTTACTAAAAGTACCGGACAGTCCCCTGAAGCCCAAATTGGTTTTGTCACACTTAGAACTTATGGATGA
Organism: Nesogale talazaci; assembly: GCA_004026705.1. Classification (NCBI taxonomy): domain Eukaryota; kingdom Metazoa; phylum Chordata; class Mammalia; order Afrosoricida; family Tenrecidae; genus Nesogale; species Nesogale talazaci. Next base: position 7,209 of record PVJH01041505.1, on the reverse strand, counting down.
CCTAGAGCTGTTTATAGGAAATGCATAGTTTGTGAACAAAAAGTGAGCAGCTGGTATTTAAAACTGCCAGTGCTTTGCAGTAGTCAGTGAGCTGAAGGAAATATTGACACGAAATGAACTGGAGCTCATTCAGAAGAGATGGAAGACTATCTTATACAAGGGCCTAGACATTTCAATTTAGACAAGATCTCCCTAAAAAGGAAAACTATACACTGCAAGCAAAAGAGCTTGGGGGCATAAAAGTGATTTTGTTTCTAGAAGATTTGCAGATGATAAGGAAATAACTACTTGAAAATGATCTGGTTGGAGCTAGAAAAATATTAGGATAGTTCATTAGGGCACATTCTAGCATGCACAGAAATGAAATAGAAAGATTCTAATTGGAATTATAAATTTATAGTTATGAAACACAGTCAAAGGAAGTACAGAGGTCAGTAAATCTTAGGTAAAGGCCATAAACTCCTATATGATTCTATTAGATTCTCTTTGTGGGGAAGGCTGGAACATTGGAAGAAAAGAAAACCAAGTAGAGCATTACACACTCTGATCTTCCAAAGGTGTATCTTGTCCTCCCTGTTTTACATTTATAGCCAATGCTACTTTGAAAAGGTTGTTGTTCAGATTAACCTTCATTTCTCATCTCCAATTTCTTCAAAGAAACAAGTACAATTGAAACCATTCTAGTTTTCTTTGTATTTTCTCTCACTCTACTTGGTTAACCTGTGGGTGTCAGAAAAGAGAAGGACTAGGATTTTCGTGTCTTCAATGAATTACATTTCACATGAATTCTAAGATCACTCTGGTTGAGGTTTCAAATCCACCAGGGATGTCTAGGGGAAAATATGGATTTGTCTGCTCCCATAATGATTTTCACTCTCAAACACTTCATGGAGCAGTTCATTATGAAGTTTAAAACATTTGTTTTTTAATTAAAATGAATAAGCTATGGTCATTGCAAAGGCTCTGGTCTAAAACTTATTTTTTCACTTGTTTATGAAACAAATTAAAAAATATATGTGTGTGCAAATGGACACAGACCTAACTCACATAGTTCATGGGATCCTGACATGGACACAGACCTCATGTAGTTCATGGGCTCCTGATGTGGGAGCTGAGTAAGTTTTTAGGAAAACTCCATAACCTACTGACTCCATTTTTCCTTGAATTTTTGAAGGTCTTTCATATAAACTTGAAGAACTGAAAAGCATTTCAATTTAATGTCTGAGTAGTTAAATAATTTAGAAAGCCATAAATGATCTTGACTTGGCCATTTAAAGGGCTGTCCTGAAAGAATTTACCATAATCTGGTGTCAATGTGGGATGTAAGAGGATTAAGAGTGAAGAGGTGGGGGTCTACACTGTCAATCTGATAATAGTCAATGAGGCCTCTGTGTGGGCATGGATTTCTCTTGATAATTCTGGGAAATCTGTTTTCTCCTTCTTGGAGGCAGGAAAGACCCTCAGCTCACTCCCTGTGAGACATTCCACTGACAAGGCTGCCTCCCTGGAACACAACCCTGAGAAGAACCCATATGGCCCTAACCAGATGCAGCCCTGTATGCTGGAGAAGCCTCATGGAGACCCCCCGCCAGCATTCAGATGCTTACAACGCCAAGATCCAAAGATTTTCTACCCATTGTGATCATCTTGCATTTGGTGTCATTACATGTGTTTTGTGTGTCAGGACTTTATAGATTAGTATTGGACTTATGGACTTGATGCGGACCAGGTTGGGATATTTTCTCAATGTTCAATTGCTCTTATATAGAAAACTCTATCTTACACATGTATGAGTTTCTATGGATTTGTTTCTCTAATCTACCTAGACTAACACACTTACTATGCCTTTCAATACGCTTTATCCTGTAGCATTGTAGTAAGAAGGGTCATTTAACATTTTTAAAGTTTTTGGCTGTGTAAAGAAGCCAAAATCTGCATTTTTGTCAAACTTAATGTGTTAGGCTTAGTTGTCAAGAGAAGCAAAGCTAGGCTGAGCCCTGGTGCATAGTGGTTGTGTGCAGGACTGCGGCCCACTGGGTTGGTGGTTCAAATCCAGCACAACTCTTCAGGAGCAAGGCTGGGGTTCCTACTCCCACCAGGGCAGTGATGCCACACAAAAAAATACATTGGTCTTCCCAGGGGGAAAAAAAAGGGAAGCAAAGCTAGTGACATCCTTATATGTAGAAGAAACAAACTTTATATCATGAAGGCATTCAGTCCAGTTCAACTTAATTTAAATCCATGGGTCTAATGCGACTTGGAGTCCTGTCAGACTCATGTAGCTGAAGGTCAATGACACAGAAAGACTAAAAGACTAAATAGAATGGAGAAGATCACAAGCTGGTCTGTGCAGAGTTGCATGGGCTCAAGATTGATGAAAACAATACTCACCACCATGGGCAGACACAGAGTCCAAGCAAGGCAGAAAGTCAAGAACAAAGCAAAGGAAGAAGTCCCTGTGTTTCTCATTAAAAAAAAAAACAACTCCCAGGAGGTATCAGGCAGTGACCTGTTTCATAGGTTGAATTTCACCCCAATCTCCAGACAGGTGAATGCTGGCATAAATTCTAACTGCCACACATAATGACTCCCATTTATTGTCTCTTATGCTGTCCATGCATTTGTTCAAAGAACTTGATACTCAAAAGTGTGCCAAATTCTTAGAACAACTCAGATATTATCTTTGGTTAAATGATTCATAGAACAAATGTCAGCCTAGTGAAAGTACTATAAGTCATTCATTCAAGATCACTCAGTTGCTTAGGACTTAACCAGTCCTTGACACTTCTACCTTGGGAGTCCTTTCCTCCATAAAAAAATTTAAAAATTCTATGCAAAATTATAAAGGTTTACAATGATAGGAATATAAACAAAAGTATAACAAAATTCATTATTACATACTTATTACTTTCAAATTGCACCCTGATTTTAAAATAAATCAAAAATTAAAATATCTGTGGCCCCCTAAAAATCAGTGGACCTTAAGTTCTAGGACTTGTACACCTACAAAGATAAGCATAAACCAATGGAAATTGTCCAAAATTCAGCTCACACTTATTCTGCCCCAATTCATGTCCATTTACTAATCAAGCCATTTCTCTTCTTCCCCAAAGGTTTTTTAACAGATTGTTGTAGAAGCTTTAATTAATCAAAAGTTATCTGTTCTTGGGAGCTCATTTTTTTTCCTCCTAAGACATTGCACAGCAGAAATAATTCAGGAATTTACAAAGAAGATGGTCAGTGCTGCAAAGTGAAAGGCAATGTTTTATTCATAGTCGTTTGAACTCTAACAGCCATTACGAACAAAGATGTCTAACCTATCTTTATCATTCATTTCTGCATTATTGAACCAAAACTGCCTGCAGGTGCATGTGGCTATTTAAAGGAAATTGTAAATCGCTTTCATATCTTACTAATGTAGTGAGGATGTATAAATAGTTGCACATGGCAGATAATTAGTTTATACCAACACATTATTGTGCTTATGAGCATCTGGATATCAAATACTTGGCAAAGGAGCTGAAGGAAGTTATTTCAAACAACATACAGTACTATGAAATCATTTGCAGCATGCTGAGTGGTGAATATTTAACTGACAAAAGAATAGATTAAACTTGCACAAATGGTTAAGATTTAAGTTAAATGGATTCAGGGAAAGTAGCCATATTTAATAACAGATAACATATGGTTACTAGTCGTGTTTTCTGGAACCCTTTTATTATTGTTTCCCCCCCTTTATTATTATTTTTATAAAATTAGAGGAGAGTAAATGGTTATTCATGTACAGATAATTTTTCCTACTTTACATGGAAAGATATTATTAGCATATTGCTTCTATTTGTTAGCTCCAATCGAGAATATGTCCACCAGAATGAAACACTGCCTGCTTTTCTGCCAGCCACACGGTTTTTACTGAGCATCAGCCCATGATTGCTATGAATGTTCATCAACTCATTGAAAGTCTTCCTCATGTTCATTTCCTCTCTTCTTTACCAAATATGTCTCTCTTCAGGGATTCATCCCTTCAGATAATATGTCCAAAATATATGAGATGAAGTCTTGTGATTATCCCTTCTAAGGAGCATTCTGGCTGTACTTCTTCCAACACAAATGGGTTCATTTTTCTGGCAGTCCATAGTAGAGTCAATATTATTCACCAACCCCATCCTTCAAATATAGCAACTTTTCTTTTATCCTTATTATTCATCATCCTGCTTCTACGTGAATATAAGGTGATTAATAGTACTAAGTCTTAGGTCAGGTACATCTTAACAATCAAAATGAAACCTTTGGTTTTTAAGAATTTGGAGAGGTTTTTTAGCAGCAGATTTCCTTGATTTAATATGTTCTTTAATTTCTCAACTGCTGCTTCCATGGGTACTGATTATGGATTCAGGTAAATGGAATCCTTGAAAACTTCAATCTTATCTGTATTAATTAAGTGCTACATTTTGGTCTGGTTATTGAGAATTTTTATTTTCTTTAAGTTGAGTTTTAAGTCATATTGAGGTCTGTAGTCTTAGAACTTCATCAGTAAATGTTTCAAGTTCCTCCCTTTCAGCAAACAAGAACAAGGTATCTAAGGACCAACATACTGGCACTACCAGATGCTAGGAAAATTAAGAAAGGGTATTCCCCCAAAACATTTTGCGGAGAGCCTGACTCTGCTGACACTTTCAATTCAGAGTGCTATGTTCCAGTTGTAAGCCTATACATTTCTATTCTTAGAAGCCACTTGAATTTTGGTTCCTTTTGTTGAATAGTTCTAAAAATGTTAAAGAACCCTCCTATAGCAAAAAAACCCTATAAATATGAATAAAATGATAAGGCATTAACTGCAGGTAAATGTACATGATAGTATTTGTCCTTTTTGTAAAAAAGCAATAGAGGAAAAGATGTAGAAGGATGCAAAACAAATTGTCAATTGCTGTCACCACTGAAAAGTGGAATTGATAGAAAGGAAGGAGGAATTGTTGATCATACACCCTTCTCAATTCATCTCGGTTCCCATTTTTCATCTATTTCATACACAAGTAAAACCTGCTAGTCTACCTCTTTTTGATCAGTCATACCTATGACTATTTTCCCCCGAGTTACATTCCACATTGTATTATCAGAATAGACCCTCAAAGGTTCTTATTCTTTCTTACGTTGTTGAACTCATTTGAGAAAAGCACAATCTTGGTTGAACTCAACTCTCCCTATAATGCCATGACCAATATGTGCAGTGGATCCTAAAAGCACAGAGAAATCTGACTTACCATATTTAAATCTTTATGCAAATCATTTAGCTAGGCCAGTGGTTCTCAACCTATGGGTCATGACCCCTTTGGGGCTTGAATGACCCTTTCACAGAGGTTGCCTGATTCATAACAGTAGCAAAATTATGAAGAAGCAAAGAAAATCATTTTATGGTTGGGTGGTCACCACAGCATGCGGAACTGTATTAAAGGGTCGCAGCATGAGGAAGGTTGAGACCCAGTCTTGTAGGTTATCATTTCAAACCTCCTTATCTCACTTTAAACACCCACAGGTCCTAGATATTTGCTCTGTGCTGATCATTTTGATATTTCTTGATCACAGAAAGGACTCAAAGAGGGGACACAAAATAAAAACAACTTTCACACATTCTTCCTGCAAAATATAAACACATAGATGTGCACATATTCTCATACCTAGAGCTCCCATTCTAAAAACATTTTCACAAAATCCACCAGGCAATTCAGGACAGTTCATTGCCTTCATACTTGAGCCCAGGGAGTGTCTGTAATGAGATGGGGTACAGAATGAGATGAAAAAGTGGAAGGCTAGTGGTGGCCACTTTGACTATAAACTTTAGTCTTTTCAATAGTATGACACCATTAATTCGCCCTATTTCATCCTGCAGTAGGAACTTTCTTCTCAATTCAAACATATGCCTCTCATTGAGAGAAACATAAATTTTCTTTTAAAAAACAAAGAAAAATCCACCATCTTTTGAACCCACCTTCTCCTACAGTTACTCTAGGATCTTTACTTCTCCTCAACAGTATGCAGAAAAGCTTATAGTCAAAGTTGCCGCTAGCAATATTCCCATTTTTCATCTCATTTTGTACCCAATAGCATGAACGCCAACCTCAGTGCTTACATACAAAGGCGAGGAAGTACTCTGAACTGCCTGATGGCTTTTGTGTGAACATGTTTCTTTAATTTAAGCTCAGATTATGTCAGGTTTCTGATATGTCTTATACAACAGTTAAATAATTTTTCTTCATTTCCTTTAGATAAATTGATAATATAATTATATCGAACCTGTTAGTGAGAAAGAATACTAACTAGAATAAAATGTTCAAAAGAATGAACTATGATAACAATTGCCTTTTCTTCATCAGATACTTTATGAGACATTAAAATATTGCAAATAGAGTTTGCATCAGAACATTGGACATTGAAATAAAGAAAACCATAGAAGTATCAATGCATTTGAATTGTGGTGCTGGAGAAAAATATCGAAGGTACTGTGGACTGCCAAAAGCACAAACTGACATGCTTGGAAGAAGTTTGGCCAGAGAGTTCCTTAGAGACAACGATGACTAGACTTCATTTTGCATACTTTGGGCATATTTGGAGAGGCCAGTCCCTGGTAAAATGGTGGAGGGGGGGGCAGTGAAAAGAAGAAGACCCTCAATGGTCTGGATTAACACAGTGATTGCAACAATGGGCTCAGGGATAGGAACAATTATAGGCACAGCACAGGAGTGGGCAGTATTAGGGTCTGTTGTGTATAGGGAGGGTCGCCATGGGTCAGATCAAACTTGATGGCATTAATAGCATATGGAGTCATAGCGAAAATGCTAAGTTTTATGTAGAAACTGTTTCTCACAGGGTCCTAATCTCAATTATATCCAGCTCCATACAACACAGCCCCAAAAGTATTTACCCGACTCAGATTTTATTTACCAGACTGTGCTATCATTATCTGTTTACTCTTTTAAACAACAAACATTTAGAACTCAGAGTGTTTTTCAAAATAATCTCTTCAGATTTAATGCCTTTCCACTTTGGACTGCTCACTTTGGGTCTCTTTGGATATTTCTCTAGGATAAAAATTAAGTTGGACCTTCCAGTTAAGGGGTTAACAATTAACACTCAGGGTTATCTTGCAATTTCCCTCTTTCTTATTAATCTAAATTAAGCACTATTAGAGTTTTCTCAGTTCTGCCCTTCATT
>PVJH01041504.1:0-14910 GCA_004026705.1 Nesogale talazaci | reverse complement strand
ACACACACACACACACAAAACGAAACAAAAGGGTGTAGCGGTTGTGTGCGGGACTGCGGCCTACAGGGTTGGCCGTTCAAATTCAGCAGCAGCTCTCCAGAAGCAAGGCTGGGCCTCCCACTCCCACCAGGGGGCGGTGATTCCCCCCCAAACAACATCAACAACAACAACAAACAAAAACAATATCAAACACAAATAACTGAATTTTCCTGTGGTGAAAACTAATAAAGTTATTCATAGTTCTGCTTTATTATTTCATTATGAGTATAGATTTTTGCCAAGTTTTATTTTTGAGGTAAAAATATTTATGCCCCAAATCCATACTTCTCTGTGTACCTGTTATCATATTAATGCAAAATGTTATTATTAGAGAAAACTGGGTGTGCAGTATGTGAGAATGCTGTACTAAATCAAGCTGCTCTAAATATGTGAAATCTAAAAGTATTCTCAAAAATAACCAACTCTATTAAATTATATTCTTGACTTGCAGTATATACACAGATTTGTTCAGCTATCTCCACTGTCCGATAATGGGACATTAAATTACTACAAAAGAAGCTCCACAAACATTAATAATCACTCCTTAACTCCTCCCTCTTACTGACCTTTAAAATCCACTGCTCTTCAATTTCTAATGTCTTCTCAAAATTCATTAAAGAAGAAACAAAGACAATCTTGCTGTCTTTTGTGTCTGATTTCTGCTACTTTTGCATAGTTTTTTTCAAGATGCATCTACTTTGTAGCCTGAATTGATTCTCCTTATCTTTATAATAGCAAAATAATATTCTAAATAATATCCCATTATTTGGATTTATTGCATTTTCTCAATCACTGACCAATCACATCTGGCTTCAAATTCAGGTTTGACACACCTTCCTATTGTGATCACTTCTTAATTATTCAAACTCCCTTAAATTTACCTTCTCCAGTCACAATGAACTCCTTAAGAGTACATATTTGAAAGGTTTTTTTTTTATTTATAGGATTAAATAAAACAATGTGTATGAACTATGGAGCTGGGAATGTAATAAATATATGAAGAGCTACCCCCAAAAGATTGAATTTTCATTTTCAAAGCTATGTATTGAATTTTTTTGTTTCGGTTTTTTTTTTCCAAAACAACCTTATCACCTTCAAAGTACTCTCCACTACACTTACTGCATTTGTCAAAACTGTGATTCCATTCTTGGAAACGTTTTTTCAAACTCATCTTTTTGGATGGCTGACAGCACCTCCCTCAAGTTTCTCTTCACCTCTTCTATGTGGTCAATATTGCTGTTCTTTCATGTTCCTCTGCATTTGAGAAAACTGAAAGAAATCACACAGGTTGGGGTCAGGTGAGTAAGATGCAAGGAGAAAGAGAAGCATGCTGGTTTTTGGATTTTGTTTGTTTCATTTTTTTTTTTTTTTGCCAAAAACTGGCGCACTTACAATCAGGCAATTTTAGTCTCATGCTGTGACAGAATCTCTTCAGAACCTCTAAATAGAAAAGTTGATTAATGGTCTGACCTGGTGGAAGGGACTCCAAATCCACTGCAAGTTGACATTTTTGGCTATTTAGGAGGTTGATGGATGTCCAGAATAAGGTTTGTCATCAGTAGATATTTCACTTTTTTTTAAATGAGAAAAACATAGGTCATACTTGCAATAGAATAAATCTGATTTTATTGACTTGGACATTCTCGTAGAACAAATTTGTAAAACAGGAGCTGAAATAATTGGACTTATAATTATAATTGCAAATAGACATCGAGGAAGTCAAACTTTGCTCTGGAAGTAAGACTAATTCATGTCTTGAGCCTCAATAATTATTATTATATAAGATGAGAATACACTATGGCTATGGTAAAAGAATTTATGAAAAAGAATTTCTCATATAAGCCAGGGTTGGGAAATATGTGGTCTTGTTTTAGAGTTTGGGCAATATCCCTGTTTTTGTCCCTGTTTTGTAATTAACATATAATTACAGAGTGTTCTCATTTTTTGTCATAAATCATTGACACAAAGTGGCCCTTTCTGATAATTGTGTTCTGTGAAATTGTTTATCTTCAGTAGGAGAATACCATGGTCTAGCAATGAGCGATAGGCCACCTCCTAAGAACACCAAGGCCTTGTCATAGTGCTATGTAGCCTTGACTTTTAGAAGTGATTTTTTTCGCAGAATGAAGTGTTCACAGAAAGACTGGCTGCCTAGGAAAGCTGTGCACACAAAAGCTGTTTATGCCTGGTTTAGGGTCTGGAACAGGCACAGACAGAATCTGGCCAGAGTGAATACTTTGTTTATCATTTTTCATTTTGTCCTCGGCAAAAAGTCATATTATATAACACAGTTAGATAAATAAATAACATTCTTTACTTATTAAAAAATGCATGGCATTTTTTGGCCCGTTCTCCCTATTATAATCACAGATAAGAATTTGAAAGCGCAACAGCTCTCAATAATCTCTTCCAAATACATAATTTTCGAAATATTTCTTGAGAGCTTTTCTGTATACGTTATCATCTCAGAAGACAAACAACTGAACATCAAAAAAGAGCTATGCAGTCAACACCAATTATTGGCTGGATCCGCCTTCCCTGGGTGTAACATGTGAAAAGAATTTGTAAGAAACTTAGTAGAAGGTACTACTGGAGGCCCATGATTAGGAAGGGTTTGTAAGGCTGGAGCCCTAGTGGCATAGGAGTTAAAAGTTAGGCTGTGAATCAGATGGTAATCAGTTTGAAACTAGCAATGACTGTGGGCAACAGATACGACTTTCCACTCCTGTAAAGAATTACTGTCTTGAAAAAGAAGAAAGTTCTACTGTTCAGGACTCAGAATCAATTCTATGGCAGTGAGTTCATAACTTGTATGTGGAACTTGATGCTTCATATTAACAGCAGAGTGTTTCATGGGACCAGAGTGACATAAGCCTAAAGCACAGCTGAGCAGAAAGATCTTGATTGACCCAAGACATTTGAGGATCAGTGAAGGGCAAGTTTCAGAGGTTTCTGGTAATCTCTACTCAGCGTTTACTTCTGAGAGAGAGACTTGAACTTACCTGAGGCTATGCAGTGGCTGGAAATTGGTCACCAGGTCAAAGCTCAGAAGAAAAAAACTTGTCATTGATTAGACATAAAATTTTATTAGCAAGGGAGATGAAGTGGACTTTGAGAGAATTTAATCTTTCAAGGACTCCACACATATAGTATCCCAACACATTAGAAAATATAAATTTAAAGAAAAGTCTAATATCTAGCATTTCAAATGAATAACTTCATGACCTAAGACAAGAATGACAGAATAAAAACAAGCAAAATTATAAAAACATAGTGTGAAAGCAAAAAAATGAAATGGTGAGCCTATACCTGAGATTAAATTTAATGTTGCACAATAGTAAATTTAAAGGCCCAGTTGTAAAATTTATTGGTATTCTGATATTTGAATCAGAACCCTGTTGGTGGTGTCAGATAAATGTTGGCTTGGAACTACAAGATAAGGTGTTGAAAACCACCATCCTTTCTCATAAAGATTTATAGAAACCTGGGATTTTGACCTTCTGAGTCAGAACCATGATTTGTGGTGAGCAGGTCATCAGAGAAGCTGGATGGTATGAAAACCAAATGGCATCAGGATCAGAGGAAGGCTTATGCACAACCTCTGATATCTGGATGACACAGCCTTCCTTGTTCAAAGAGAATTGAAACAATTGCTGACAAGTATCAAGGATGGAAAGCGTTCGTATGAATGAAGACTAATTGTGAAGAAGACCACAATCTACCTATAGTCTTGGACTTAGGACTGAACAATTTTACCCCAAGACTGGAAATGGTGGTCACTGGAACTTAGGTGGGAATCCCTTCCTCTTCTCCTTGTAACTTGTTAAACTTTGACATTTTTCTTATGTCTTTTGTTAGAGGATGATTTCAAACAATATTTATCCTTTTAAAATTATTTTATTGGGGCTCATACAATTCTCATCACAATCCCCTTCCCTAATGAATCATCGATAATTTAGAAATTATTACTTTATCATATCGTGCATGCCAGGACAGAGGATCCCTTGACGACCAGTGGTGAGAGTTGCGATACCAAGAGAGTGAAGGGAAAGTGAGGTAGAAAGGGGGAACCAATTATAAGGTTCTACGTACAACCTCCTCCCTGCGGTGTGGACAACAGGGAAGTGGGTGAAGGGAGACTTCAGACAGTGTACAATATTTATCCTTTTATGAGTGGCTTATTTTATTAAGTTCTTTTTTGTTTGTTTGTTTTTGGGGGGGCATCACTGCTCTCCAGTGGTGGGAGTAGGAGGCCCAGCCCCACTGCTGGAATTGAACCTCCGTCTCAGTGGGCCGCAGTCCCGCGCACAACCACTACGCCACCGGGGCTCAGCCCTTATTAAGTACTTTATATGAAAAAAACATGTGTTGGTACAGTCAGACCTAATGATCAGAATCAGAGTTTTGTAATTTTAAAAGCAACTTGAGTCTGGGAAGAGTGGGGGACAGATGAAAGGGAGAGACATACACCAAGACAAATATTTAAAGCAAGTTAAACATTAAGCAGTTTAAATGAAGCCAATCAGAGAAAGTGTACATAATTTAGTATAACTCTTTCTCTCTCATCCCTTTGTACTGCCCACAAATGATCCCTTTTTGGTTTCAGATTCAACCACATTAAAATATGATTGAGAAGGGAGTGGGAAAACATTCAGCACTTGTTCAAGAACAACACATTATACATTCTTGGTAACCACAAACCTTGGGAACCCTGAATGGATGGGCAGATGGAAGAGAAGTAAAGAAAAAGCTCTCAGTTGTTTTGTATTTCTCAATGCTCAATGCAGCTTAGCTCCCTGTCTAGAAGAGCAAGTCAGACTGGAGAGTTGGTGAGTGGATGACTATTAAGAGGATACTATAAGGATCCATGGCAGCCCTACAAACCCAACCATGGTAAAAGTACCTGGCCTCCCACTGCTGTAAAGATTATAGAGAAGAAAGCCTTAAGAGGTAATTGCCATCTGTCACATGGATTTTTTATGAGTCAAAGTCTGCTTGATGACTACAACAACACTATACAAAATAAGGAAGCATTAATATATTTTCATTTATGTGATTTTATACAGAAATCACATCATTTTTCTGAGTTTTGCTTTTATTAGATGTCATAAAGCCAGTTCTGATACAAGACAACCTTGTGTATAACTGAAGGAAACATTGCTCGTCCCTGTGCCATACCCACAAGAGTAAATATGTTTCAGCACATTGTCACAGGGTGCTGTATCAGGCCATCACATTGTGGGGCTTCCTCTTTTCCACTAACCCCCTGCCTTGCCAAGTATGATGGCCTCTTGGAATTGATTCTCCTTGATGACATGTCCAAAGTAAGTAAAAGCTCTGTATCTGCACTCAAGGAGTTTCTGGCCATACTTCCTCCAAGATAGGTGAATTTCTTCTCCTTCTCCTCCTTCTTCTTCACAGCGTATAGAACAATCTCGGCTAGCGCTATACTTCAAATGTATCACTGATTTTTTAGTTTTTCTTTTTCACTTGATTAGATTTCATAGTCAGATGATGCCATTGAAAATAGGGCTCACATTTGATATTAAGAAGACAGACAGGGTCTCTGAGTTGATCCTAGAGAGCAAAGTGGCTTTAACTTAGTGCACATACAGATCACTGGAGAAAGAAGCAGTATATAATGGAAATAGCATATGGCTGGATGTTAGGATTTCCAAATTCTCAATGTAACATTCATTAACTTGTTCAGATCAGTGATTCTTAATTCTTAATGAATACAAAAATTTCCAGAGCAAGAAAAAATACAAGTTTATTGGAATGCAGATAAATTATGCTCTCAAACTCATCAAGTCAATAGTCTTAAAAATATATCTTTTTAAAATCAGTGATGATTAAAATAAAAAAACACCCTACAGCAGTGCTTATAAGTGGACCATTTCTTCTGATTTTGCAGTGTTTAATTATGGACTATGATTTTGCGAGTTAAATTTTATAGGAAAAAAGATGCCACAATTATTTAAGCATAGCAACAGATTTCCAGAAAGAAGGAAGAGCAGTTTGAAGGCCAGAAGAATACACCCTGGCAGCCTTAGCGACTGCTCTAGGGAAGATAAGGTTTGAGTTTTTGTTTTGATTGTTGTAGTTTGCTTTTTTTTCTTTAGCAAACACTACTTTCTACCCCAGTTTGGACAAAAGCTTAAATGAATCAGATACTTTAATTTTTAATTTCCTTTTCTTAAATATGCAAAAAGACATGAAAACTAAATAACTATACAAAGTCTAAACACAATACCATGATGTTATATTCTTATTCCTTTGAAGAGGTTTCCGCTTTTGTTCTGCCAAATAATTTCCTAGATTACACTTAAATTGAAAATCTGGCTTGCATAGGGTCTGCAGCGGTGCAGGTCTGGGTTCGGTGTTTAGTCTGCTCCATTTACATACGGGCAGGTCAGGAACTAGCAGGAGACTTGGATGTTTTCAGGCAGAAAGAGTGGTTCTTTTCAAGGTTGTTTTCTACTCTCCATCACTCTCCGGTAATGCTCATTGCTCCACCTCTCTTCCTTCTTCATTGGGCCATGGAAACAGCTGGTCTTCTCCTGGAGCGATAGTTGACTGGTGCAAGCGAAGCTGTATGAAAAACGATGGCAATGTTGAACTCACGTCATGTTGCTCACTTCCGATGAGTTTCATCTTATCTCCATAATCTACCTGGATGAGGCTTCCTATCTTGAAAATCCACAGAAGCAGCTCTATCCCTCTGCTATGGAATCGTTATGAGTCTGAATAGACTAGATGGCAGTCCTGCTGGTCTACCAGAGTCCTCTGATGCCATCGTCTCAGATTTTAGTCCAAAGTTTATAGCTGTCCTGTGTCGGAGATTTGGCTTGTTAAGAAATTATCCCTTTGTACATGAAGGACAATTCTATTTGCTAATTTTTTGTATGTGTGTTGGGAGTGATTGTGGAAGGGTGGTTTTTTTGACCTTTGTTAGCCAAACTCAGATAAACTTCTGTGAGAAAACTCTTTAATCTATAACCTTCTGCGAGTTCATGACTCTTTTCAGACCTAGAGTCTAAAACTCACTGATCAGCGTGTTTGCCTCTGCCTCCTTCTTTCTTGAAGAGGACACATGAAAAGGAGAGAAGCTCTTGTGAAAAATAACTAACCAGGCCCGCTTTCTGCATATTTTCATCAAATCTACTAATGTTGAAAGACCAACTATGTTTTCTTATTTTCTTTTGCTTTTTTGGGTATCTTTCCTGTTTCTTTATTAGGTGAAATTTACCACATATATCATTCTATATTTCAATCAGGTCAAGTAAAATGTACAATTCCTACCACATTTTCCAAACATTCTTCTCCAACTATACCTTTTGATATTAAGTTTTTCTTCTCCATTTTTCTCACTTGAGTACATGCATATGTACTCAACATATACATGATCAATAGGTTATAAATAATTATATGTATTATGTTAAAAGACCCACTAGCCTTTCTGATAGCATCTTTGCCTTCTTTTTTACCTTATGCAAATTATGTTAATTAAATATGTTAATTTAGATAACATGGCATCCTAAACCTAAACACTTCAGTCCAACCCCCAAAAGCAAGCAAATAAACAAATTCATTGTTATTGCATCAACCGTTGGTGGCAGGGAAGAAATGTCTCCTCGCGGTTTTGAGACAAGGTGAAAGAACTCCTTCTGTCTTCCTGCGAGTGATTAGTGATTTCGAACTGCTGACCTTGCAGTTAGCAGCCCAATACTTAAGCCCTATGTTCTTAGGATCCCAAGTATTTCTCCACTCACCTTAATTTTTTTCTCCATGTAAAAATATTCCATCTAACAAAACTAACACTTCATTCATAATAAACTTTCATTGATATTAGAACAGGGCGTTTACAGTGTGTTGCCCAAACCAAGCCTCACACTTGGCCCTTGTTTTGATCTATTTGTTCTCTTCTTCTTCTTCTTTTTTTTTTTTTGTGGCCATCACTGCCTCTGGGTCGTGGGTGCTATCCAGTGCCACTCCTGAGAGCCGCTGTGGGATTTGAACCGCCAAGGCCGCGGGCTTCAGTTCTGCCCTCAACCACTTACACCAACACGCTGATCAGTGAGTTTTAGACTCTAGGTCTGAAAAGAGTCATGAACTCGCAGAAGGGAACCTGCAAACAAGTCTCCGTAGTGAAAGCATCTACCCCCTTGTCTCTCATCAGTCTGTCTCCTTTTCACTCCTTCATCATGGCTTGCAGCCCTGTGCTCATTTCTATGACTTTGTGGCGATACTTTTTGACATACACGTGTCTGTAATTTCATCTCTTTTGCTACATTTTAAACTTTCTGAAAATTTCATTTTACTTTTACAGGCTCCAGAGGGCCTAGAAGACAGAGGACCCAAAGTAAAACCAGCTGTTGAATTGATTCTCCCTCATGGTGAACCCACGCATTTCTGTGTTCCACGTGGTTTCCAGAGGTGGTAACATTTTGAAAGCAGATTCTTCTAAGGCAAGTCTAGGTAAATTAAACTACTGTTCTCTTAATTAGGAGTTGTGCAAGCCATCCAGAGATACCAGTAACAAGAATAATAGCTTAAAACTACACACTTTATTTCCATAAAGTGTTGTTACACAGCTGGTAACCAAAAAGTTGATAGTTCAAACCCATTGGGGGAAAAAGACATGGTGATTGGCTTCTATAAAGATTATAGCCTCTCAATCTCTTTGGGTCAGTTCTCTTCTATTCTAAAGGGTCACTATGGGTCAAAATCAATTCATAGGCAATGAGTACTGTCTCCCTGAAAAGTTTATTAGTGATGTAAATATGAAAACCCATTTCATTCTTCTTTGTTTTTTGTTTTGGGGGCATCACTGGCCTCTGGTGGTGGGAATAGAAGGCCCAGTCTTGCTGCTGGATTTGAACCTTCAACCCAGTGGACCGCTGTCCCGTGTACAATCACTATGCCACCGGGGCTCAGCCCTTAATTCTTACAATAGTCTATGTAGGCTTTACTTTGTTATTCTCATTTTGTAAATGAGTAAATTCAAACACAAAATAATTAGATAACTTTCTGAAGGTACCCACATCTTGTAAAGGGAAAGTTCAGATTTTGAACCTAATCAATCTGGTCTATGATCAGTGCTTTTAGCCATTTTGCATGGCTGCTCACTGAGATTAATTAGGACTCTGTGAGACATATTTATTTTAGCAGATAAAATTATTACATAATGCACATGCCTTGAAGAATTATTTTTCTATTTGGTTATCAGCCTAATACAAACTTATAGTTTTAGATAAATCAAATAAGGTCAGACCGGAGGGTAACCACAAAAACCTGAGAAATCAAGTAAAACAGATGCTGAAGATAGTTCTGGAATCCTGCACTTTATGTGAAAAGATAAAGAAGTACACCAAATTCCAACTGAAAGAGAAAACTGACCAAAAGCTGAAAGACAAACAAACCAAAACAACTGATAGAATATATGCAAGTGGAGGTGCCATCTCAGTCAGCCTGACACAGCATGACCATTGCGGGTCATAGGAAAGCCACGGATGAATTCCTAGACAAGTCAGTGGCAGTGAGACAAGGTTGGCAGAATATGAGCTTGACGTAAGGAAGAGACCACAGGAAAGGGGGGTAGAGTTTGAGAGACGCAGGCTACTAAGATCAGGGAAAGCACAAGCAGAGGGTTTAAAACCTCTTTTCATACAGTCTCTGATCCTTTAGTTGGGCGGCAAACACTATGAGAAGGGGCTGTAGCATGGCACTCAAGACACAGGACTCCAGGTGCCCTCCAGCCTGCATTAAGTCAGGTGAGGAATCAGTGACCCACACACTCTTCTGGTTAGCAGAGAATACGTCTATCACGTCCACTTCTTGGGAGATTGGTGCTCCTCCTCCTCCTGGCGGTACATCTGCCCACTTCTCAGCCCTTACTGACCTCTCTTCTTTTGGCTTGGCTTGTCGCACAGGAAAGTCTAACATATTGAGCTCAATAAACCCATTAACTCTGTGATCAGTAAGGTGCACTCTCATAATCTGTGAACTATGTCCCACAACATCCATGATCAATGGGGTGCCCTCTTGCAGATTGGGCAGTATGGACTCACACCTTCTGGGATCAGTGGGACACACTTGCACAGCTTGCATTGCCACATTTTCTTTTTTTTCTTCCCTTTCCTCCTCCCAAATCTGCCCCTCCTCCCCCCAAATCAATCAAAAGCCAGCCACCAAATCTGCACTACCCAGGCACATGTGCCATGTCTGCTGCTCCATGCATTATGCTGATGCCGCGGGATCGATAGCAGACAGTTGCCAACCCTCGGCAAACTCTATGTTGCTCTACATAACCATTGAGAAGATTCCACTCTGATCCTTTACCTCACAACCAGTTCCGTCCAGAGAAGGGTGATGAGCATTCCCAAACTGAAAAACTAGTAACCAGAGACCACAACTGTCCTCACCCACCTGGTGAGGACTTATAGCAAATAAAAGCACAAAATTAAGATGAACCAAAATCAACATACAATTAACAAATCCGCACAACAGCACTGTAACATCTTGAAGGCAAAAAGTGACTTTCAACCACTCACACAAAAATAAGACAATATGTCTCAACCAAGTTAGCAAAAAACCCCGCTAGAAATCACCTGGAAGAAGAAATGATAATTCTCAGCTAGACATCATCTGAAGACAGAAGAGATAATTGAAACTAACTGGTGAGTGTTCAAAAGGTTTGTATCAATGTCCCTTCCACACACTAAGAAAGAGATAAAGACAAACCAAAGTGCAAAACTGAGGAGATAATAGATAAAATCAAGAAAAAAGAACACAAAATTCTAGCAATTGAGATAAATAATGAAAGAACCATTTAGCAAAACAGAACAATCAGAAACCATATGAAAGTAGCAGAAATAATTCTAGAAGATTTACCTTAAAATTTCAGTTATGATAGTGCATTGAGAGGACAAAGAATTGAATTAACATAAGATAGAATCAGATAGATTCTATCAGATAAGATAGAATGAGATAAATGACTGAATACCTATTTGTTAAAGGAAAAAACAGAAAACAATTAAAATGAAGAAGCTTGAGTATTATACTGGACACAATCAAGAGAACTAATGTGTGTGTAGGATTGGAGTTTCATAATGGGACAAAACAAAAGAACAGAAAAGAACAGAAAAAAAGTGTCAAAAAATTTGTTGGCAGGAAAGTACTCTAATAAAATAAAAAATGAGAAGACAGTGTTTCAAAAAGCTCAATGAAATTCAAGTGGAATATATTCTAAAAAATCAGCAAGATGTTTTCATAATCTTTCAAAATCATAATCTCATAATCAAAATCAAAATCAAAACCAAAGACAGAAAAATAATCTTGAGAGATGCACCTCCAAATTAAAATATCTAAAGAGCTAATAAAATTGAAATCATCACCAGAAACCAAGATCATGAAGAGATAAGAAGGAAAAAACCCCACCAAGAATTATATATATCAAAATTATTCCTCAAATAATTGTGGCCTCAGATTATTTCCAGACAGAAATCAGATGATTTCCAAACAGAAATTGAGGTCTTTGTAGTAGCCAGCTCATCTTCATAAGAAATACATAACAATTTTTTTTTTCAGACAGAGAAGCAACAGCATTGGGCAACAACCTGATAATAAAACACATGACATTATGTGGGAGCAACCCAAATAAGGAGTTTTCAAGAACAAAATTAACCTACAAGACTGAAAATAAGTAAATAGAAATCCATCTGTAAACAAGATGAACTTCAAAGTAAAGAAGTAGTAAATGGTATAGTTGCAGAACATTTATCTGAAGGAAAAGTAAAGATGATAGCAACATAAAAAAAGACTAGGAGAGTTCTTTTCGCTCATATTGGATGGCTGTGAGTTTGAATTGGCAAAAAGCATCTAACAACAACTTCAAGATAATTTTTCCTTAGATGCATTTATCAGCTCACTAAGCTCTAATTTTAAATTATGTAAGTGAGTTCTCTGGAAACAATATAGCCATGAATTTTGAAACAGTAGTATTTTAAAGCATACCTCTCAAATGTACTTCATTAACCAGAAATGTCTATTTTATCAAAATAAGATGAAGATTCCTTTTCACACAAAAATCAAACCAGTGTAAATTTACTTTCTACAGAGTAATCACTTCTTATTTAAAAAAAAATGAAACTAACAAATGATTAAATAAAGCTTTCATCCAGTCTAAACTTGAAATATTGTCCATGTTCTTGATTATTAAAAAATCATAGAACAAAAGTATGTTCCAAAGAGAAAGGCACATGTGTTTAATTCAACAGCTACAAATGTGAGCTACAATTTAAACAACAAGGAGCCTGTAGAACAGAGATCTTTATATCTCTATTTAAGATGAGTCCATTTGTTACTACAGTCAAAAACGCCTAATAGTTACTAAAAAGTATCATTGTTTAATATACTGAATTCTTATAAGTTACATCTATAGCTTGGGAATCACACATGGAAACAAACCATAATTTCTTAAAATTAAAAAAAGAAAAACACGCTCTTTATAAAAGAGTACAAAGCCAACACTTACTGTCACTGAGATGATGTTAACTTTTAGTGACCAGATAAGGTATGTGAGCTTCTGAGAGTGTAAATGTTTATAGGCGTAAAAGGCTTTGTGTTTCTCCGTCAGAGATGGCTAGTGGTTTTGAACTTCTGATCTTGTGGTTCACAGTCCAATCCTTAACCACTATGCCATGAGGGCTCCCTTAATCCTCAAAATAGTTGGAATAATTATTTATTTAAGAACAGCAGCAATTTAAAATAATAAGAATATCTTCTAAATGACTTAGAAGTTATAGCTTAAGAATTTCAAGTTTAGCAGTGAGTTGAAAATTCAATAACCGTTCCAGCACATTTAAAAATAAAAATAATACTAAGTTTACAGTACTCTTATGGAAATGCTTCTTTAAGATCCAAATAATTATTTCAAATCATTTTTCTAATATCATACTAAAGAACCATACTATTTCTTTAAGCTTACATTCCAATAACAACTAGCAATACAAACCTAGTAAAATTAATCTATTCTATGCTAGGTGTACACAACCAAATTTAAAATCATTAGCTGACATACAGAAAACAATACAAGATATTATAGTAAGATAAGAATAACAAAAATTATAGAGACCTACCTTCTCAAAGAAAAAAATACAGAAAATATTTCCACAGTTAATGAATTTGTTAGCCACTACTAGGGTCTAAGTCCAATAATAATTCTTCAGGCCAACTATTTACAGAGTCTATGATCTTTGTTAAAAACAGCTTGGCCAGTTCAATGCCAGTTCAATAATTGATTGCACATCACTGTGCACATGTATATCCTAGACTTCCCATTCTTATGAGAGTCCTATGTAGGGGGAAGAAGATTCTCCTCTAATTCATTTCTCTGCATCCACCCTCTTTGTAATGTTGTAAGCCAGCAAAGCTTCCGTTTCCTTGATTTTAAAAGAAGCATGTCTTCATAGGTAGGGAAGAAGTCCAGTAGCAATTTTGAATCATTTCCTCACAATTCTCAGAGTTCCACTTTGTTTGACCAATTCATATATTTAATAAACTTCTTTTCAAAGTAGTCTTTGGTGAAAAAAAAATAAACAAGTTACAGGTGGAACCAGTGGAAAAGAAAAGAGATATTTCAATTTAAATGGAAAATTTCCAGCAACAAGAGCACAGGCATGCCTCCTCTTCCTCTTCTTGCTCTTCAATCTGAAATGCTGATCCAGCTGGAACACCTACGTGCAATTTAGTAGACTCAAGCCCTGGACTTCGGTTCTTGGAATAAGGGTATGGGCTCCCAGTCCCTGGATATCTAACAGATCCTCTCATTTCATTGTAAGTTGCTTCATAGGCTGGAATAGGATACATTTTGGGTCCTTGGCTGGGCGAGATTTGGGGACCAGAGAGTTGAGGTAGAAGATCTTGCATTGCAGAAGAAAGCAGGATGAGCCTGAGGACAGTATCATCCTGTTTGGGACTTTTTTGGGTCTCCCTATAAGACTGCTAAAATAGCAGATGCTGACTCACTTGCTGTAGGGAGAGACTTATTTGGCCAACTTTCTATGGTACGTTGTTGTGAGATCTTAGATTAGCAATGTTGCTTGGCAACATAACAGCTTTTCAGACTTTCTCATTTTGACTTACCAAGATTCAAGTTTTAAACTTTCAAAAGCAGCAGATGGTTTTACCATCTCACATTTTTAAGGAAAGAAATATATTTGAAAATGTTATTCTCCAAGCACATGCCATTCTAAGACCTTGTGCAAAAAAACAGCCCAAAAGATCCACATTGGTATATTAAACATTTTTATCATTTTCTTCAGTCTCCATTCCAGATGTTTTCATCACTACCCCAAACTCCAAATTTCTCTCTATATACATTTCAAGTCATAACACAAAGGAATGTTCAATAATCTAAACAATGCTCTCAACTTAACATTCTAACACTACCGTCAGAATAGAGAGGGCTTGGGGGAGCAGAAGAAGGGAGACAGAGAATGGATCAAGGAGAAGGAGAGGGGGGAGATGATAGAAGAAAGGAGAACAAGTTTGCCTCTGAGTTGCTTTACTAGATGTGGTAAATGCTGCTTTCAAAAGGACATATATTCAACTACTATCGCTCACGTTTATACACAGGGCAATAAAAACAAAATGGCATCCTTTAAAAAATGATATTTTAATTAATGCTTGCAAAGAATTACCCACAGAGATTTTCCTCACTGTATCATTAGTACAATTTTTAAAACATCCCAAGCTAAGACAATAATTAATAAAGCCACCAGGAGATCCCTGGGAGAAAGACTGGTCTCCTACTCCTATATACAGTTAGTCAGAAATTAGAAGTCCATACAGTTGCTATGAATCGGCACT
>PVJH01041503.1:0-14923 GCA_004026705.1 Nesogale talazaci | reverse complement strand
AATGTCAAGCAGAGAGTGTATCTGTGTCCAGCCTCCAGGAAGCTATTTATCTCTGTAGTGCTTCCTAATGAGGCCATCAAGCTGCGACCTGATTGCCAGGCTAAGCTCTACCCCATTCATTATTCATAGTCTCAAGTTACATAACGTAGATGATGTAACTACCACAAGCCTCTATTTATCCATGTACCCAGCCAATGCATATTGTTTGAGTGTCTCCTGTGTGTCATGCCATATCATAAGTGCTAAAAGAAATATTCCTTTCCTTGTAGGTAACTTTGGGCATGTTATCAGGAGAGAAGAGTGCCTGGAGAAAGGCAGTGTGCTGGGGAAAGGAGAGGGACGGCCGAGAGAGGAGGCCCTTGCAGAGATGGCTTGAGAGAGTGGCGATTGCCATGGGGGACGGTACCTAACAGCAGCAACAGCAAGGTTCAAGTTTGTCCCAACTCAGCCTGCATCTTTCACGAGAAGGGGCTTCATCGGGTGTAGAAGTGAAAGCTACCTTGTTCTAGGTTCCACTCAGATCATGTTTACTCGATGAAGCTGTTCTGGGAAGGCAGAGGCCAAACCAAGCTGCCTCTCATCCAACTCCTGCATGGAAGTCTGAGCTGCACACTTCACAGCAGTGCCCTCTTGAAACAGAGTAGCCCTCTTTGAAACTGGGGAAGAGAATAGCAGAATGTAGGAGAGACTGCAGCTCTCCTCCCCCATGCCTGCATGACTCCTTGTTTTTACTGAACTCATGGGGTGCTGAACCTTCTGCCAAAATGAGGACAGAAAGGGGGTGTTGTAACCAAGCAGCAGCACACTCATGTATTTTGCTCTCTGGCAGGCTAATTTGATGGTGGGCGGGTGGGTGGGCCACCTGGAATAAGCAAAACAACACCAGAACATCTCCAGTTCAAAGCCTGACCTTAAAAAAAAAACTAAATAGCTGCTTTATAAAGGGGTGTGAAACTCTAGTAGCAAGATTAGATTAGTAGTTCCTTCATAACTCAATATCAAATTCTTTATTTTCGGAATCACTGACTTTTATAAGGGAAGGGAAGGAGGCTTTTGCAGGCATGTCAGGAAAGGTTGACTTCTCTGAGATCATTTCTTTCAGCTTTCTTTCTCCTGGATTTGCTGGAGAGTCCTTGTTATGCTTATTTTCCTTATGCCTTGCACAAGACATTTAAGGGAAAGGACAGCAGATCCAGAAGGGAAAGAATACTTATTTTGCCCCTCGTGGGTAATTGGCAGCAAACTTGGCATTCTACAACATGATTTCATATCATCTTTATAAGAATCCAAAGAAAGATTGCTAATTTTCCAATTTGTGATCTGAGATTCAGAGATAAGGGACCAATTCAAAGAACCCCAAAATAATAAGACAACAGATAAAAAACCCTATAGTTTTCTTATTCCTACTGAACCAATCTGCTTCAAAGATATGTGCCCCTCACCCCCACCTCCTTGCTCCACCTCCAATCTGTCCTCTAAATAGAGAGTTTCTCAGAGAGAGAAGAGTAGGTGAGAAGATAGAGTAGAATCAGACTGAGAAGAATCTTCAAGATGACTGAATCTTAGATCTTTACTCTGTAGATGAGAAACGGTTTCCTCTTTCTGACTAGGCAGAAACGGAGGCAAAATGCTGGAATTGGAGCCCTGCCATGTGTCAATAGCCTTTGGTCTAGTTCATTTGGTTTCTACTGGTTCTTCGGCTAAAATGAGGTGATCACCACTTTCCTGCCTGTTTAATAGTAACGCAGCTAATTGCATCTCTGATTGTGACTGCACAATTAGAGAATGCATAACATTATTATAATGCACTATACACATCATCCATTTTTGCTGATTGATTGATTGATTAGAACAACAGATGCATGAGTCACATAAACCAGATGTCATTCATGAACAATTCCAACAAAGGCAGCCAGGAGTATGAGATATTAACATAAAATGAAACTAGTTCTAGACAAAAAACCATGCATGAAGTAGCAGCAACTGAGCCTGACCCAGCAGCATGTCACTGTTGTGTCCCAGGAGGAGAACATATGAAGGATCCTGGGGCAGGGGCTGACTGTGGATTGACTGACTGACAAACAAGCCTCAGAGGCAGGCTTCTGATCTGGGACCACCTACCCTTTGAACAACCACCAAGAGCTTTCACAAGGTTTGTGAGTTCTCAGACATTCTCTGGGAAATGTTAAAACTAAACTGATGGTCGTTTTCTTCCAAACTGGAAAGAAAGATAGCAACTTTCATCAGAAGGAGAATCATTTCAGGACAGTGAGTTCTGAGGATATCAAATTGAGTCATATTATATTTGAAACTGGACGGTGACACCCTGCTTGAGTTAATTAACCCTGTAGCTGCTTCAATTTTCCTAGCTATAAAATGTATCTCATAGGAATGTTGTGAGGATAAATGAGTAACATTTGTAACCCACCTGAAATGCTATGTCCAAGATTTTTTTTGTCACTTGCACTACCACTACCATCCCCACTGCTGTTCTTACACCACTGTCATCCCATCATCCCTATCACCACCACCACGACTTTCATCAACAGCAGCAAGTCCTCCAAGGGGTCTATGACTTTATAAAACAATTAAAGAGCAGCCATCAGGAGACTCTACCACTGTTACAATTAGCAGTAGCCATCACTTACTAACCGCTCTCCCCTGGGACGGAGGTACTTCAATTTACTTACAAAGGGCTATTAAAGCACATCACCTTCTTTAATCATCACAAGGACTCTCTGATGGGGGCAGTATTATGAACCTTATTTTCCATCTGATTAATCAAAGCCTCAACAGGAAAGCTGCCTGTCCAGGGTTATGTGGCTAATGCAGAGCCAAGCCAGAGTGTGAGGTTAACTCTGACTTAGTAAGAGCAAAAATTCTTAGAAGAACTGGGTGGCATGCCTGTAGCTAAGGTCAATGTCTCAAGGCAGGCGATCAGAGATTCTTGGCTCAGAAAAAACAAAAACATGAAGGAACATTATCAGCACATTGGGAAAAGAAATAACATTGCCCCAAGAAATAAGCCAATACATTTGTCTCCTCACTTCCATTAAAGTTGTAGGAGTCACAGGTTGGACAATACTTACGGAACAAAGCACATGTCTACAGATGTAACTGAGCAAAGCTCCTTCTAGGTTCTGAAATATGTGCAGGGGTGTCCGTAACTGAAACACTCCAATGGGTGAGGAGCCCAGACCCTGAAATGGAGGTCAGAGACGAAACCTGCGCAAGACCACAACTTCCACCTGGGAATTTGAAATGATCATCATGTGAGGTGTGACTCCCATGGGGAATTTATCAAGGGGGAATTCAAGTTCCAGGTGCCGCTCTCAACCTTGATTGTCTGTTATTTTCTGAGAAATTTGTAGCTAGAAGTGCAAGCACAATGGCCAGGCAGGCCAGGTCTGTTCAATATTTACAATGCAAGGACAGTGCCCATGACACAGGAGATGCTCAAACCATATTTGAAGACACGATTTGAAGGGGCAGGAAGTCAAGCCAAGATTTCATGAAACAAGATGAAGAACTCACAATACTGTACACTAAAAGGCTACTACACATGTATGCAAATCAATGTTACCCTTCAATCTTACCTCCTGAAGAAGCACTGCACATACCTATTAAGGTGATGCTGCCATTACTCACAATGACTTAGGGATGTTTCTGGAATTGCATTCAAACCAGTGTGGAGGCTTCATTAGAAAATTCCTTTCAATGGCAAGCTTTCTCAGCTTATTTGCTTAAGGTAGCTGGTTGTGGTTTTGGATGTAAATGGCTTCTGGCTATTTGGATTTCTGGACTTACCGCTATTAATGATATTCCTTAAAATATCCTTCAGACTCCACAGACAGTTTTGATGACAATGATAAAAATGTCTGCATGTGGGATCTACCACGAGGAACCCTCACAATAGCCCAATGAAGTAGGTACGGAAACTAACTCCATTTAGTAATGAAGAAACTACTGTATAGGTTTTGCACACCTGCCCCAAGTCCACTTGGATAAAAAGAGGCAGATCTCAGTTGTTTAAGTAACTGTGTTATCACTGAGATACGTATGTATGTACCGTCTTTTCCCTCAAGTTGCCTTAGAAGGGAATTATATTTCATCATATGTCTAAACTCGGATTTTGCTTTTATTTTAGTAAGTATTGCCCAGTCCTGCACTTTTGATTTGGGTTAGTCCTTTTCAAAAGTACATTTACTCTTGATGAGGTGAGTCATTTCTTGAATGGTGTAAGGTGGGCTGGCTTCTGCCCCGAACGTTTGGAGGGCAGTATAAGTGGACAAAACAGTAAACTACTCATCATCCATCTCTGTTTCCATTTTTCCCCTAAGGGAGGAATGGTCTATAAACTGTATGAGCAGAGAGAGACACTTTAATCGCCACCCACAAAATAGCTGATTGGCAGTTTTATTTCAGATTTAGAGAAATAGAGACCCAACTAGACAGGTTTAAGTAATCAGATAGGAACTGCTTGCAAGAGGTTTCTAGCTAGCCTCCCATACCTTTTCACCATACCTGGGTATGCTTGAAGAGAAGCACAAAGTTTCTATTTGTATGTGAAAATAGAGAAACTTATTGGAAACATTCCAGTAGGGAGAAAAACGGACTTAAAGACAATTATGAAGTAGGCCAGATTTTGTTTAGTATTAAAATCTGAAAATAGACTTTGGAGTTGGGCGGCAGGACTTGGCACTACATCAGACCTGATCAGAAAACATTCAAAAAGGTCAGCAGACAGACCGGAAATTATTCATAGGCTCTTTTTTGTTAGTTGAGGTCTTTTTCCTTCCTTTGTTTTCATGTCTAGCTATATAAGATAGGCAGGATAGACAATTGAAAGGAGAAAACAATGAGATGGTTCTGGAGGGGAAAGGAGAGAGGAGAAGATGGGGGAAAGTGAGGGGGAGCCAACAAACTGAGGGACATGGGAACAAGAAGGGGTCTGAAACTGATGGTGAGGAGGACATAGAAAGCCTGGAGTTCAAACAAGTGCAATGTAGGCAAGAGCCAAATGAAGGTTGAACATGACAGTGGGATAGGAGGAAAGTAGAAGGAAATAGAGGAAAGAACTAGGAGGCAAAAGATATTTATAGAAGTATAAACATAGGCATATACATATGCAAATAAATGAATATATAATGATAGGGATATAGGTTTATGTACATATATTTATTGGTTAATCATTACAGCAGCAGATGGGCATTGGGCCTCTAACTCAAGTACTCCCTCAAGACAAAAACACTTTGTTCTAAAAACGAGCATTCTGTGATGCACACCTTCCTGACCCAATTGCTGAGGACAAAGTGGGTGTTTAAGCTAATGTGGTGAAGAAAGCTGGTGGTATCCTGCTATTGGAAGACATAGCATCTGCAGTCTTAAAGGCTTGAAATTAAACAAGGGATCATCTATCAGGGAAGCAACAAAGCCCACATGGAAGAAGCACACCAACCTGTGTGATCACAAGGTGTTGATGGGATAAGATATCAGGCATCAGAAGAATCAAAACAAACAACCATTTTTATGTGAATGAGGGGGATTGGAACAAAGACCCAAAGCCTATATGTAGACAGCTGAACATCCCCTTATAGAAGGGTCACAAGGAAGAGATGAGTCAGTCAGGGTGCAGTATAGCACTGATGAAACACAATATTTCTCTAGTTCTTTAATGCTTCTTTCCTCCACACTATCAGCACCACATTTCTACCTTGAAAATTGGCTAGACAGGAGCATGCATTCTGGTGCAGATAAGAACTCTTGACACATGGAACCCAGGACAGATAAACCCCTCGGGGCCAATACTTAGAGTAGCGATACCAAAAGGGTAGGGGAAAAGTGGGGGGAGAAGGGAGAACAGATCACAATGATCGATGTATAACCTTCTTCCTCGGCCCCCAGGGGGTTAAACAACAGAAATGTGGGTGAAAGGAGGCAGCAGATGGTATAAAGTATGAAAATTAAAATAATCTAATGAATTATCAAGGCATCACAAGGGTGGGAGGGTGGGGGAAGGAGGGAAAAGAGGAGTTGATGCCAAGGGTTCCAATAGAAAGAAAACATTTTGGAAATGATGATGACAGCATATGTACAAATGGGCTTGATACAATTGATGTACAGATCATTATAAGAACTGAGAGCACCCAATAAAGTGATTTAATACAAAATATAATAAAGCACACATAAAATAAGATGATCAAGAGAACTCCCCTTTAAATGGAATCCAAGCTTCCACATACAGTTAAATTACAATCCAAGATATAACACAGAATTTCTTAGGGATCTATTATGAATATGTGAAGACCAGTGACTAAAAAGGGGAGAGCAGAGCCAAGACTCTCAAAAGGTAGAGAGACAAGTAAAATTAAATTATGTGTATATTTGTGTGTGTATATTTAAATGTTTTTTTACCACAGGCACACACACACACAATACTTTTAAAAATTAGTGGGAAATGGAATGAAAAATCAATGGGATTTTCATGGAAGAATTCATTTTACTTTTAACTCCATTTTCCCATGAACTTTACATAGAGGAATATTGAAGCGGGGGCATGGTGGTGCAGTGGAGTGAGTTGACAGCAGGATTGACCATTATCACCCACCAGTTACTCCTAACCAGGGAAAAGATGATATGATCAACCCTTGTCAAGATTTACAGCATCAGAAACTCAATGGAGCAGGTCTCCTCTGTCCCACAGGGTCAAAGGAGTCAAGCTGCATCTCATGGTAGTGAGTTTGTTAATGTTATTGTCGAGTGTTAGGAGATGAAGAAAGGGACAATTGCATAGCACTAAGTATCCGGCACTGTAGTGAGGAGTTTTTCTTTAAGCTTCATTCATAAATATATTCAGTAACTACCTGAGTGTTTACTACGTGCTACTGCACTGCACCGAACCGGGGAAACACGAGTCAAGTATAAGTTGACCCTGACAGAGATCAACAATGACTTGCACAAAAACTGCAGAAGGATTGATTACTATGCTCTACAGACAAGAAAAACTGAAGTTTTGAGTCATTATGAGGCCTGTCAACCTACAGAGATGAGATTTGTACCTCAGGTTTGTCTCAACCCAAGTACTGTGCCTTTTCTGTTACTTTACAGCTGGCATCTAGAACAAAAAAATGCTAGAATTGTTTATACAGATGGTCAGAAAACATTTGGAGGTGAAGATAGTAATTCCAGTTGCTTACCGCCACATTCTCTGATTGGGTAGCCAGTCTAGCAGATGAGAACAATGCTACAGACTTTTCAGTACTTGAGGTGCAGTGCTATATATTATGAGGTGTCATTAATTGGCTCCTACCCATAGTGACGCTAAGCACAACAGAAAGCGCTAGTTGAAAAATTGATACAAACCCATAGAACTATTTATTAAACAAAATATCAAAACATGAAGCTATTGTTTTTTGACACAGCCTCTGTCTAGGTCTACATACTTCTGAAGGTGGTCTTGTTATCTCTTAACCCCTTTCCTCATAACTTCTACACTCTTTGATTTATATGTCAAAATGGCAGTTTGGGCATCTTTAAGGCACTCAAATTGTGTTCCTTTAAAGGATGTCAGAGTTTGGGGAACTAAAAGACATGTGAGGGGTCAAGTTTGGATTTCAGGGCAGTCCTTGGACCTTCTGAGGAATGGACAGGTGTATTATTATGATGGGTTAATAGCAACTCCTCAAAGGAACTCCCAGGGCTTTTTTCCCCCTCACCCCCACAGTTTTAAATTTTCTTTAAATATCTTGCTATTTCTCTCACTCCTCCCCCACACAAATTCCCCTGTGTCCATCAGGAAAAGCTATCATTATTGCCCCTTTGAAAGCTCAAAAACCAGTCATCAAATCTTTGCGCTAATCTCTCTACTTTGAACTGTTCCAGTATATGCCTTCCAAAGCCACTGTTTTTATTGGACTTACCTTTTCCAAGTAGACTAACACAAATATCATGCTAAACAAACTTGTTTGAAGTGATCCACAGATGACGGAGACATATTTATATATGTTGTGTGTGAAATAAATCTGTGCATGGACAAACTGAGATGCTGGGAGCAGTGACTTTTTTTTTTTTTAAACTAAGGCTCATGTTTGGTGATGTTGCCATGAATGATTTTAACAAAATGGAAACCTGAGAGGGACGAAGGCACAGTTCAATGAATCATTGCATGATGAACAAGTTACTGGGGAGGGATGTCAGAGCAGATCACTCTGGCCCAGTGCTCTGTGGCTTAGTCCCATTCACACGTTGGCTCCCTCTTTACTGATTTACTCAAACATTCCCAGCACACTGTGAGTATCCATGCTATTAACAACCCCATGCCTGGCACAGGGGACTTGGGATAGGTGTCAACTTCTCTAAGAATGTCATAGCAGATAGCATTCAAATGCCAACAGTTCAGGGTCTGTTCCAGCCACAGAAAGTCACCTCATAAGTCATATGCTTCCTAGTATGATGCACATCTACGTACTAATTGACAAGGCAGTATCTAACTTGGCCTAAGTTAGAACACCTCTGGTGCTTTTAACTCCAAAGTTCTCCCCTGGTTCAGTTAAGGTTGATATTGGTGATATAAAACAGTTCAAATTCTCCCTAGACCCACCTCATCCCAGAAGAGTTGATCCCAAAGTTATTGTTTGATTAAAATTTTGCATATTTGAGATTTCATTGAGAGTTGCTCTGTTTTCTGGAGAACTCGCTGGCAGGGGGAAGACTCATGCCCTTTGTTTAGCATCAGAAAAGCTGAATTACCGCAAAACTTGCACAAAGACATCACTTAGGTTTAATAAAAGGAAAATAATGCTTTTTACAAGGAAATAGTCTGCCTTAAGAATCACTATGCTATAAAACAAAGGGAGTCCTGCTATTGGAGGAATCTATGTTAACCAAACAAGTTGATTTCTTAGTGAAATTTATTTATATCCATTCTGTCACTTGTTTATTTAGATATTAGTGATGAGAAATTTTATAAAGAAAATATTCTGTGTTCAATAGATTGTGGAAATACTTTGGAAGGAAAATGGACAGTAAGAACAACAAACCCACTTCTTAACAGGCTCCCCAAATACGCTGAGCATATTTACAACACTATGACAGAATTTAAATTCCAGTGTCCAGTGAATTTTAGCTGCTTACATAGTTATCCAGCCAAAGACCACATTCCCCAGACTTCCTTGTAGCTAATATGGCCATATAGCTAAATTATGATCCATGGGGATCTGTGCGTACAACTTCAGAGCTAAATCTTTAAATGGGAACCATTTTTCCTTTGCCAAGACTGGAATACTTTGGAACAACAATATAGAGAGCTCTTGAGTCTCTAAATCAGTGCTTCTCAATCCGTGGATTGAAACCACTTTGTGTCCCCCGGTTCTCAACAGTAGCAAAATTATAGTTATGAGGTAGCAACGAAAGTAATTTTATGGTTGGGTCACCACAACATGAGGAACTGTATTGAAGGGTGGTGACATTAGGAAGGTTGAGAACCACTGGTCTAAATGAATGTGAAAGCAAAACTCTATTATCATCCAGGAATGGCTTCCGATTTTGACTTTTATGTGAAAGGAAAGTAAATCACTTATTCCACTTAAGCTGCTATTGCTTTGTCTCTGTTGCAGCAAATCAACCAATTTCTAAATCGTATTGATGCTAAATCAGCAGCTAATATCTAGGAGATTTTCATTCTTTGTTTTGTAAGCTGGGTATCTTTTTTTTCATTATGATTCATTTTTATTGAACTTCCTCCCTCCTTATTGTAAACCTCATAGTAGGAATACATAAATAATTTAAAATGAATAGGTAAAAATAATTAAATTGATTAAATGTATATTACAAAGCATATTGCTTATATTTAGCACAAAGCAATTTTAAAATTTCACTTAAGGTAAATATGGATATTAGAAATATATGTTCCTTTATTGAACACATAATGCTTCATCATACACTCTTCTTTAGGATCCAGTGATCATCTGTGATTATGAGGAATATTTAAAAATATGAGCATATACTGTTGACTTTTAAGTAACAACAAAATGCAAGTCTAAACCTTGAAAGTTCGTAAGAATTAGAATGCGCTTGATAAAGTGGTGTGGAGGCCATGTCTAACTTCCTCTAATTACAGAAGGGAGAGAGAGAATCCAACTACCTCTATTCCAATGAATGACACCCACAAAGAATAGGTGAAGTAAGTCTCCATCCCATACTTATTTATCCTTCTATTCTGACACCAACTTTCACTATCAGAGCAAATGATTCTGCTAGTTTACATAACCCCTTGTGGTGATCACAGAGAACTCACAAGCATTACTCATGATAATGGTCATTTCACAGCCTTTAACTCTTTATAGGAGTAATAAGTCTCCTTTATCTCAGAATAGCCCAATTCTGAATCAATACACCATCAGGGTTTCAGGGTTGATTAATTTCCCAAAGTCTTGCCACTCTGAAAGCCAGCTTTCTGCCTGAAGGCACTCAGGTTTACTTATATTGTTGACAGGAAACCCTCGCTATGGCTCATGGTCTTGGTGGAACAGCTGTTGCTTCTACAGCCTCCACTCCTTCACCAGAGAATCTTGCATTTGGTCCACTGATGACTGTTTATTCTTTATTTTTTTAATTAAAAATTATTTTATTAGGGGCTCATACATCATTTTTCACAATACATAAATAAACATACTGTGTCAAGCACCTTCACACGTCCTCTGCTGTCATCATTCTCCAAACATCCGACTTTTCCCTTAAGCCCTTGGTATCAGCTTTTACATCCTTTCCCCTCTTCCCCTGCTCTCCCTTCCCCATCAACCCTCAATACTTTATAAATTATTATTGTTCTGTCATATCTTACACTGCCCGACACCTCCCTCAACCCACTCCTTTGATGCCCGTCCTCCAGATAGGAGGTTATGTGTAGATCCTTGCAGTTGGTTCCGCCTCTCTACCTCACCTCCTCTCCACCCATCCAGTAGTTCCAATCTAACCACTAGCCTGAAGGGCCTCATCCATATTGGTTTCCCCATATCTCCAGCTCCTCTCTCTAGTAGTGTACCTTCTCCAGTCCATCTGGATTTGTAAGTTAGAGTTGGGACCATGATAGTTGGGGGGGAGGAAGCCTTCAGGAACTAGAGGAAACTTGTATAATCATCACTGCCCAGCTGCACTTTGATTGGTCTGTCTCCTCCCCATGACTCCCCTGTAAAGAGGTGACCAGTTACCCACCAGTGGGCCTTAGTTCCCCACCCTACTCTCCCCCTCATTCATAATGATGTGATTCTTGTTCTTTGATGCTCGATACCTGCTCCTTTGGCTGCTCGTGATCACACATGCTGGTGTGCTTCTTCCATGTGGGCTCTGCTGTTTCTGTGCTGAATGGCGCCTAAATTATCTTCAAGTCTTTGAGACTCCAGATATTCAATCATTTGGTAACTGGGCACCATCGTTTCTTCTACTCTGTTTGCCTTGTATCCATTTGTCTTCAGCAATATTGGGAGTCAATTGGGCCATTGATTTTGATTTTTGTTCTTTGATACCTGTTGCCTGATAGTTTCAGCACCTCATGATTGCACAGGCAAGTGAGCTTTTTTTATGGTGGGTTTTGTTGCTCCTGAGCCAGATGGCTGCTTGTTTATGCTCAAGCCTTTAAGACCCCAGATGTTATATCTTTTGATGGCTGGGCACCATCATAAGTTGGGTATCTTATAAGAGGACTGTAGTCAATTAATATTGCCCTTCTAGTCATAAGTCCCCATATAAACTACAATAATTCTGAACTCCATGCCTGTGGCTATGATCACATTTTGGAGGGAGTTCTGTGTTACAAGATTAAGGTCGAGCTAAGTCCTGACCTTAGCAGAGGTATGAAGTAAGTCACACTGTTTACTTGGGGGTATCTTTCAGGCTACTTAACTAGAGAATGTGGCTTAAGATACCACCCTGCATTTTCCTTAAGGGTGTGGTCAGCCCAAGGACCCACTCTTCATCTCCATCAAAGCCATTCTTTGGTGTGTAAGAGCCATGGGGAACACAGACAGCCAAGGACCAATGGAGTGCATGCCAGATATTTCTGCTTGGAGGCTCAGAAGAACAGCATTGGGACTATGGGATACCTTCTCATCTGGCCTGAGACTATGGGACCGTGAGAGAGAGGCACAAATGTATTCCTGGCCCAAGGAAGCAAAGGTCAAGGGGTCCAAGGGGGCTGAGAAGTGGAGAACTGGAGAGAGATCTGGCTGCTGGCTTAAGAGACTAATACTGTTTGCTGGTCCTGACTTGTGGTAACTGATTGTTAAGTCTTGTCTATTAGTTCTGTGTGACCACCGCAATGAATACTAAATCCAGCAAAGAAATAGTGTTGTGGGAAGAACTGTTTGTGTCAAAATAGGTAACAAAGTATGGGCCGTACAGCCTTGTCTGACATTTGCCTCCTGACAAATCAGGAAGAAGGAAAGTCGGAGGAAGTCAGATATGCCCACCTCTATTACCACCTATTGCAGGGACAATGTGATAAAATAGGAATTAAATTCCCTTACCTGAATTAACACTGGAACCTCCTTCTTTTCTTTTTTTGTGCTCTGTCTCGTTCTTGACCTAAAGATACTACATTTTTATGTAAAAAGTGAAGGGTCAAAGTGACACCTGAACTGAAGTTTAACTCTGTAATTATCTGGTAGACTTCTTGCCAGAAGTCTCAACTCTAATATTTTATGTTGCTGAAGTTTTGTTTCAGGGAATAATTTTTAGATAGGCTTACATTGTATATCTATAGACTGTGTATGTATTTATATATAGATACACACACATATAAGGGGTTCACAAAGTTCCTGCAAAAATTTCATTATATTTTAATTCAAATTTTCCCATAAATATTTCAAGCCCCTCTTAAGCACAGATATGCATACACATGCATTTATTCATTTTGATCTATTGTACTCATTTATTGAATAATTTGAACACATGATATGTATGGGAAAACTATGCAAATAAAAATTTAAACAATATTACAATAGATCAAATGAGTTATATTTATAAATATTCATATATATGAATGAAAGAATAAATGAAGTACAACATATCTCAACAACTTCAAATGACGTAGGAATCATAAATCTAATGTAAGCCATTGTTATAAGTAGCCAATCATTTGAAATTCCCTCTGTTTCTGTTAATAGAACTTTTGTAGTGCAAGAACCCTAACCTCACTGAGATATTCTGGTATTTCACTAACTGATGTAGGCTCTAGTTCTCTTGTAGCATCAGTATAAATGTGTACATGTATAAATGTCTGGCCATTTGGTTCAAATTATACAAATAATTTGCCATTTTCATCATGGCATCCACTGAATTTCAAAATTTTATTTCTAGTTATTCTGGATTTAACTATATATGTGTAATTTATAGAATGGCTTCACACGCAGATTACACTAGACGAGGCTGAGGATCCTAACACCAAGAAGATAGTCTCAGTTACAGATTCTCTTCATGCTTGTACATCCAGGGAGTTGTTTACCTTTCCCTAAAGTATTAACAATATCACATTCCTCTTCCTTTCTCTGTTCTCTCTGTTTAGTTTTCATGTTGCAGAGTCTTAGCCAACTCATGCTAATGTGCTGCTTTACAGATAATTGGTTGGGAAAACTCAAACTTACTTGACCTCTTACTTGATCCCCAGGAATATATCTCATTAAATGATTAGCTTATCTAATTTGGATCTATGCGTTCCTTTTGATAGCACCACTCTTTGTTCATTTCAAATAATTTTAATTATCTTTAAGTTTGCTTTCATATTAATTTTTAAATTCTATTCAGTTAACTTCCCTTTTCTCAACCCAGGTACTTTCTGAAGACTCACTAAGCTAATTACACTCTATAGAGAACCTGAAAAATGTCACTATTTCAAATGGAATTTGGTAAGAAAAAAATCATTTGAATGTTAACAACTTCAAAATGGAAGTGTATACATTTAAAATCTCCTGAGAAAGAACAAGTAGAGCAGAAATATCAAGAATGTTCATTATTCCCTGGGGAAAAATGTGATCAATTTCCATGAACAATTGACACGAAAATTGTTGACTGGGAACCCAAAGTGCTAAGTAAAACTTGACTAAAAGACACAATAAAATGTTAAGCAAAGTATTGAACAAAATGAAATGTCCAGTAAGTGCAATCATGGGTATCACATATCCATGAGTGAGCATAGAATGAGTTTATACCTTCCATGGCAAACACAAAATAAAACTAATGCATAGTTCAAGGTCCACTCGAAGGGAGAAGTCTTCATTAAGGACATGATTGAAATTACCCTGAAATAGACCATTTCCTAGAGCTGTTTATCTGAGCAATCATTTTAATTGTTGCCAACAGGAGTGGAAAGGGTCGTTACAAGCACTAAGCACCAAGAGACAGACTTATTCTCCAAGGATGAATAATACATCAACACAGATTTTTTTCTTGGTGTCTTGGTTTCCAGGCCTGTTCCTTGTGTTCACTGGGGTGTTGATTCAGAAATTACATTGGATGGACCACATTAGCTCTAGTTTCTTAGATATGGGCCTCAACAATATTTTCAGCTATGAAGTTATATATTAAACTGATTAATTTATCATCCTAGTTTTAAATAGGAGAAGAATTCGAGCCTAAAAATTATGGGACCAGTGCCCCTTCCCCCAAAAGAAAGAAATACTTGAAAAAGAATTAGGTATTAAGGGACTTCCAAGGGAAGCTGTCTATAGACCCACAGTGACTAACTCGATTAGCATTGAGCTGCCAATCATGCATGAGGACAGTGGTTTGAATACTTCAGTCTTATTGCAGCTTTTAACATGATATTCTTCTCTGTCCTATAGAGTCAGTATGAGTGAGAATCAATGGGATGGCAGTGGGTTTTTCTTTTTGGTCTGGGAAACTGTACAATTACACACACACACACACACAC
>PVJH01041502.1:0-14927 GCA_004026705.1 Nesogale talazaci | reverse complement strand
GTTCTCATGTGCTCTGTTCAGGTTTATCTCACGCCCCAAGCTTCAGCTTCAGTTCTGGCCTCCAAGGCAATTTCCTCTGGTAGAGAGGTAGCTGCCCCTATAGTTGGGGTTGAGGTTGTGTTCTCAGGTCCCTCCACTGGTTCTCCACTCCATGCTGTCGTGCTGCATTCACATGCTGGGTCTCCGGGTTTAAGTTTGGAGAAGGACAGCAATTTGATGACGCAGAAGAGGTGAAGAAAAAAATGAGGGAGGTGGTACCAGCCATCTAAACAGATGAGCTTGAAAAATATCTCTAAGAATGGACTCACAGATGTAATAAATGTATTCAGTGTAATGCAGAGTACTTTGAAGATAATAAGACTGTTATGCAAAAAAACTTATATATATAACTTTGAAAAAAATTTGCACCTTTTTTGGGGTATCCCATCCTATTCAAATGTCCCCATCCTATTCAAATGTCCTCCTATAACCTCAAGATCTTTGTGTGTGTGTGTGTGTGTATATTTTGATTATGTAGTAATCTTTCCCAACTTTTGACCAATCAAGTGTCCTTATGCATCAGGTTTCAAATGTTATACTACTTCCTACAGGAGATCTTTCTTGACCCTCACCTTGGTCCTTAGTTGTGTTTTCCTATAGTACCCATTTAAAACACCCTTATACTTAGAAGTACTCCCTTAATGTCTGTCTTTCCCAACAGATTATACATCTCTTAAGTACAGTGTGGGTGGAAGGGATGATAAATCTAGGGTACAGTATAGTACTGATGAATCATGTAACTCTCCTCTCACTGTTTAATATTTCCTCCCCTTACTATTATGGTTATTTGTTTTACCTCATTAATCATGTTAGATTTGCGTGTGTTAATTTATATATTTAAAATCATTTGGTACATGAAAGCCAAGAGGGATAACCCTTCAGAAACAGTAATAGGAAATGGAAATAGGAAATAGGAATAGTAATGGAAAGAGAACAGGAGAAGGAAGGAATAGGGAGCGGATAGCACTGATGACTGTATACCCCCTCTTGATGGGACTGAACAACAGAATTGTATGTAAATGGATACATTGCATTGTGTAAGATATGGCACACACATACAAAATTGCTATTATAGGGCTGAGCCCCTATAGCGTAAGTGATTGAGTGTGGGACTGTGGCCCACGGGCTTGGTGGTTCAAATCCAGAGGTGGCTCTCAGGAGCAGTGCTGGGTAGCGCCCACGACCACCAGAAGGCAGTGATGTCCCCCAAAAAAACTATTACAGGAAAAATTAAAAAATAAGGGTTGCTGGGGGGTTAGGTGGGGGTGTGAAGGGATAAAGGGAAGCTGATTTTTTTGGGGGGGCATCACTGCCCTCAGGCGGTGGGAGTAGCAGGCCCAGCCTTTGCTCTGTGAAGCTGGAATTGAACCTCCATCCCAGTGGGCCGCAGTCCCGCGCACAACCACTACGCCACCGGGGCTCAGCCCGGGAAGCTGATATTAAGGAGTGCAAGAAGAAAGAGTTTTTAAAGTGATTTTGGTAGCAATTGTACAATATTGCTTGATGTGATTGA
This sequence comes from Nesogale talazaci, assembly GCA_004026705.1. Classification (NCBI taxonomy): domain Eukaryota; kingdom Metazoa; phylum Chordata; class Mammalia; order Afrosoricida; family Tenrecidae; genus Nesogale; species Nesogale talazaci. Next base: position 13,375 of record PVJH01041502.1, on the reverse strand, counting down.
ATTATGAAATGTTATATCTTTAAGTATTCCCAATAAAATGATTAATAATAATAAGTGTGGCATTTATTTACTGTCTCTTCTTTGCTTAGTATGGTGCCTGGCACAAAGCTGGTACTCAGGAAGCACTGGTTTTATGAACAAATGCTCACACGAATTCATAGCTGAATGAACATATCACTATTATGAGGAAAGGAAATAGTTGGTCCTATCTACATGCTTTTGGGGGGGGCATCACTGCCCTCTGGTGATCGTGGGCGCTACCCAGTGCTGCTCCCAAGAGCTGCCACTGGATTTGAACCGGCAAGCCCACGGGCCACAGTCCCGCACTCAACCACTTACATCACCGGGGCTCAGCCCACCTATCTATATGCTTTTAACAAGTACCCACCTGCTGTAGAAGGGAGAAATAAGGCTCATTATACACCACATAATGATGACGATGGTGAGGAAAAGAGAAAACAGAAATGGCTCAATCTGGATTACCTGAGAGGCGTCAAGAGAGGCAGCATCCTCATTTTCTTTGGTAGCGCTGTTTTAAAAAAAGTTTTTTTTACTTCTAGAAGACTGAGGTAATTTTGTTCAATGCATACAAAAGTGTGTATAAAGTGAAGAGCTATCAACCCACCACTACTGAGTTTAAGCAACAGAAATGACTAGTTCCTTTGGGCCATTGTGTTTCATTCTTCAAAAGGATACACCTCCTCTCCCTGACCATAAGAGGTAACCACTTGACAAAATTTATGTCGCTCGTTCCCCTGCTGGCTGTTTTTCTAAATAGCTCTCTATATTACTTAGTATTCCCTTTTTAAAAAGACAAAACACTTTCATCAAACAGAAGTCTACTATATGCATGTGAGAACTTTGAATAGCTGATGGAAAATAGAATGAAAGGATAATGGAATTCTTTCATGACATGCTTTAAAAATTCATTATTAATTTTATATTCATTTATGTTAATATGCCTTGCTGAAATCTCCATTGGCAATTTTATTTCAGTTCTTCCTCCTTTTGTATAAGCTCTTTCTACATTGTGCCCATAAATTTTTTATTCATATGTTTTTTGAAATTTCCCTGGTATGCTATCTTTTAACTTTCATCAAGGACAATAAGGTAAACCAAATTGCTAACAGGAATATGATAAAACCTATCAGGTTTTCTTATGTTCTTTATATATCAAGTAGTGTGCACACATACCTTTTTTGGGGGGAGGCCTGCATGTGTTCAAAGTATAATTGGTTCAGGGAGTTTACACTTATCACAATATCTTCTTCAGATATTAAGTCTATCTTGAATGGGTCTGCAGTGATGTGAAACTTCAGATCTCCATTTTCACTGGCCAACACCAAGCTGCCTGTATCCTCTGAACACGAAGTTAACCTGGAGGACAAACCGGAGAGGGGAAAAACAAGGAGTTATAAATGGCATGGGGGGGGGTGTTGATGGCACAAGGTCAGCAGTTTGAGCCCACCAGCTGCCCTGTGAGAGGAGGTTGTGGCTTTCTGCTCTCACATCTATCGCTTCAGAAACCTACAGGGGCAGTTATGCTCAAGCCTACAGCAATTGACTTAATGACACTGGACTGGGGTTTTGTAGGTTTTATACTTTCAAACCCTAAGGGAGGGGATCCTCATACTTTTTTTTGGTGGGCATCACTGCCCTCTGGTGGTCGTGGGCGCTACCAGTGCTGCTTCTGAGAGCCCCTGCTGGATTTGAACCACCAAGTCCAGCGGGCTGCAGTCCCGCACTCAACCACTTATGCCACCGGGGCTCAGCCCAGTACATTGCTTTTTTTTTGGGAAAAAAATTCCATCTTTTTATGGGTTACTCCCTCATATATATTTAAAATGACACGTATGTAATTATCTGATAACAATTACTTTTTTTTGGGGGGGGGGCATTACTGTCCTCTGGTGGTCGTGGACGCCATCCAGTGCTGCTCCTGAGAGCCGCTGCTGGATTTGAACTGCCAAGCCCAGCGGGCTGCAGTTCCGCACTCAACCACTTATGCCACTGGGGCTCAGCCCAGTCCTCACACTTTTTACACAGGGGACCAGTTCACTGTCCCTGAAACTGTTGGATGGCCGGACTAGAGTTAAAGAAAAAATTATGAACAAATTCACTGTTCCACAGGCTGTAGTTTGAGGACCCCTGCTAAGGAGTGCAGCTCTACTATGACAAAATGGAGTTGCTACGAATCAGAATTCTATCCACTGGGCTCGATTTTTTTGCTTTTGATTCCGGTTACAGGTTTGATGACTTAAGATTCTCATTTCCAAGAAATTGTTGCTAGGGGTATGGTTGATTGGTTTCAACTCACAGAGTGACCCTATAAACAACAGAATGAGACACTTCTCGATCACAATCATCGCTGTGCTTGAGCCTGTTGTTGAAGCCACCAGGGCATGCCACTCCACCTCATTAAGGGTCTTCCTCTTTTTGCAGACCCTCTACTAAGCAGGGTGCCCATCTCCAGGGCCTGACTGACCCCTCCTGATACTATGCCCAAAGTCGGTAAGATAAAATCTTGTCATCCTCCCTGCTAGGGAGTACTCTGTCTATAGTCCTTCCAAGACATGTTTGTTCTTTGATAGTTTTATATTCAATATTCTTTGCAAACTTCCTAAATCAAAGGCATCAATTCTTCTCTGGTCTTCCTTATGCATTGTCCAGTCTTCACACGTATATGGGATGATTAAACATACTGGAGCTTGGGGCAGGTGCACCCGACTCCTCGAGGTGACAACTTTGACTTTTGAACATTTTAAAGAGGTCAGATGCTGCAGAAGGAGCCCTGGTGGTACAGTAGGCTGTGTACTGTGTGCGCTGTGTGGCTAACCACAAAGTCAGCGGTTTGAACACATCAGCTACTCCAGGGGAGAAAGATGAGGTGGCCTGCTCCCGTAGAGATAGCATGTTTCAGAAACCCAAAGGAGTAGTCCCACTCTGTCCTAGTCAGTTAGAATCGACTTTATGGCAGTGAGTTTCGAATTTTACCGCAGGTTTGTCCAAAGAAATACAGGGTTTGATTTCTTGACAATAGCTTCCATGGCATTGATTGCAGATCCGCGGTCAATGAAACTGCTGACAACTTCATAGACCATGGGTGAGCCTGCTGGCATTTTAAACATCAGGCCCATTGCTTCTGGCACCAGAGCAACACAGAAGCCACCACAATACGACAAACTGACAGATGAGGAGTGGAGTAACTAATTAATACAGCTATGTGGCTCCTAAATTGACACAGAGAGCCCTGCTGGTGCTGTGGTTACGCTTGGCTGCGATCTGCAAGGCCATCAGTTCAGTAGTTTCACAGGAGCAAGATGGGGTTTTCTGCTCCCATAAAGAATTACAGAACTCAGACCCTCACAAGGGAGATTTGCCCTGTCCAACAGGGTTGCCCTGAGACGTGATGGCAGTGAGTTGCTGTTGACACACTAGATAGTAGACAGTAGAGAACCGTTCTTACCCTGGACTTTTGTTGTCAGAATCTAAAAGTGAACACAATTCTACTAAAGACGGAAGTATATAATTTTAGGAACGATCATCAACATCTCGGATCCCCATTTCCTCATCTGTGAACCAAATAGCGCTTATTGAGAGAATTATATGCGATCAACAAGGCACTGGGCAGGGTGCCTGGCACGTAGTAAGCACTTAACAAATGTTGGCTGTTATCCTAAATAACATCAGTCTGGGCAGTCTAGGAAAACTTTCCTTCTCATTCTAACATGCACACGGAAATTGAGGAAATAACACAGATTGGGTTATTGACCCACTAGACCCCTAGTGAGACAGAGTCAGGTCCAAGTGGAATTGATCTGCTTATTGTCTTCCTCCCATCAGCTCCAAATTTGATATAATGTTTGAATTGCCAGGGATTATGTTAGTTCAGATCCAACACTTAAATCTGTAAAAGATTTAGACATTTCCTTTTCTCTAGCACCTAGTTACCCTGGTAAGTATCCTCTTTAGAGAAGGGAAGACTAGTTTACATTCTTTTGTGTTTTTTGGGGGGGGGCCATCACTGCCTCTGGTGGTTGTGGGAGCTACCCAGTGCTGCTCCTGAGAGTCGCCGCTGGATTTGAACCGCCAAGCCCGCGGGCTGCAGTCTTGCACTCAACCACTTATACCACCGGGGCTCAGCCCTAGTTTAAAATCTTTTTTTTTTTTTTTTGTGGGCATCACTGCCTCTGGTGGTCGTGGGCGCTACCCAGCCGCCGCTGGATTTGAACCGCCAAGCCCGCGGGCTGCAGTTCCGCACTCAACCACTTACGCCACGGGGCTCAGCCCTAGTTTATATTCTTATTAGATGCTTTGAGAGCAAGAAGTTTGGAATCTGGAAACTATTCCTGTTTGAAGTTGGTTGAGGGGTTGTTCCTTCAACCTAGACAGAGTTCTTTTGATTACGCCATCAATTTGGAACCTAAGTCCACCTACTGCAGTCCAATGGATCCTACAATAAATTCTTTTCTTTACTGAGGGGTAAAACCTTTTGAGTACCACATAAGCCCTCCTGTATTTTATAGAATCAGTCAACCTTGCCTCTGACAATTAATTCTGGCAACCATCAAAATCTGTTTCTTTGGTATGAAAACATTTATTTTTATTTTTAAAAATTTTTTAGGCATCACTGCCCTCAGGTGGTGGGAGGAGGCCCAGCCTTTGCTCCTGTGGAGCCAGAATTGAACCTCCGTCCAGTGGGCCACAGTCCCGCGCACAACCACTACGCCACCGGGGCTCAGCCCCTTTATTTTTATTTCTTATAACAACAAAAACAACCCTCCAAACTCACTGCCATGGAATTAATTTGGTTGCATCAGGATCCCACGGGACAAGACAGAACTGCCCTTGTGGATTTAACAAGATTGTGACTCTTCACGGGGGTGGAAAGCCTCGTCTTTCCCCGCAGAGCGGCTGGCTTTGCGGTTGGCAGTCCAATGTGTGACCAGGATGCCACCAGTGGCCCATCTTTTAGAACAGTGGTTTTAGACAATACGTGTCTTTTAGTGATGGGCTAACTTCCCGCAGCACGATGTCCTCCGATCATCATTATTCTTTAGCGATGTGTAGTACTTCATTGTGTGTACAAAAGCTTATTTATCTCTTCTTCCACCAAGGGCCATTTAAGTTGTTTCTCTCTTCTGGTTGTCATGAACAGTGCTGCAGCACACAGGGGTGTGCATTACCTGTTCATGTTGTGTTCCTCATCTCTTTAGGGAACATATCAAGCAGAGAGAGTGCGGGGTCGTGTGATGTTCCCGAGGAGTGCCAACCTGCTCTCCACGGTGGCTGCACTGTTCTGCAGCGCCACCAGCAGTGTGGGAGGCTTCCCGTCTCGCCACACTTTCTCTAGCCGGTGCTGTTTGCTGTTTGGGGAACTTTGTTATCAAAGTTGGGGAAGGTGATCTCTCATCGTTATTCTGATTTGCATCCCTAAGATGGCTAATGATTGTGAGCATTTCGTCATGTGTGCTTCTTGCCCTCACCTTATTTATGCTGTTTGTCTTTTTATTGAGATGGGAACAGTCCATTTTTAGCTCCTTGACCTCCTAATTCTTGACATATGATAGCACCTCGATGAAGCGACTCATCGAAAATTGATAATCTTCTGAATTAATTTCCCCTCATCATCTAAAGCAATATAAGACAAAAAAATTCATTGCCACGGATTTATATCTGAGTCACAGTGACAGAACTGAATTGCCTCATTGGGTTTCTGAGACAAATCTTTCCAGTAGTAAGGCAGCCTCATCTTTCTCCCATGGAGTGGCAGGTAGGATTGAGCTCTAACTTTGTGGTTAGCAGTTCAGTGCATAGCTCGCGACTCCACCAGGGCTTCTCTCATAATCGATTAACCCTTCATTAGATTTACATGGATAAAAGCTCCATAAAACTGTGATCGTGAGATAGTGAAAATTAAAGCATCTGGCTTAATTTCATATGCCCTTACAGAAACAATAAGCAAAAAAATAGAAATCAAATGACTAAAGTGGTGTAAAATATCATTGAAAAGCATGGTGAGAATGAGGAAGATTTTGCAGGTTTCTGAAAAATGCTGTCGCCCTCAAAGGATTTTACTTTCACCTAGACACTAATTATTTCTGACTCTGAGTAAAGATACATCTGTCAGACTTCTGAGACTGCTTTTAATTAAATGTGAGTCCAACTGTCTAAATTACTGTAAGCAAGGGACACTAGCTATGGTATTAGGTCTCTGGAGGCCTGCTGTTAACTAACTCAAGTGAATGAATTAACCCTGACAGACTGGCTGCTAGCCTGCTTTCTTTGGGAGGAGTGATCGGAATTCCTGATGAGTTAAGCAGTGGATGAAAAGAAAACAATGCATAACACGCAAAATGAATCAAATGATCCTGAAATAACTAAAACTAATTCAGCAAGTGATGGCCGCTCTGAACAGACAGGAGGCACATATAACATCTGCGGTTAAACTGAGCATGATAAAAGAACCGAGGGAGGGCGCATCTACAAAGCTTTGTTCACAAGCTTACCTTACAGAGCTTGGCTTGCTTGTGACGACATCAGGAACTTCATACCTGGGCTTCAGGGGAGCTTCTTCATTGATTTGAAGTCTGAAAATGTCTCCTTCTAGACCATAAACTTTAGCTAGGAGGGGTTTCTGGGAAAAGATACAGGAAATTAGCTGCGGTGGTTACCCCAAGGGTGGTCAACTCTGATAGACAAAAGATAGTAGTAATTGGAAAAGTATTTTATTATTATTTTTTTGGAAAAGTATTTTAATGATGTTGCAACACAACACACACAGCAATACCATGTATAATTGAATGAAACGCAACCAGTGCTGCACTACCTGCAAAATCACTGCTATCTTTATGCTTACTGCTGCAGACACTTGGTCAAGCCATCGCTTTGAGGTTCTCCCTCTACTTGCCCAAGAATGATGTTCTTCCCGGGGTCTAGTGCCTCCTGCCAAGCTGTCCAAAGGATGTGAGGCAAGGCTTCCATGTTCTCCCTTCCACGGCGTGTGCTGGCGGGCCCTCTCCAAAACAGATTTGTTTGCTCTTCAGGCAGTCTGTGACAGAGTCACTGTTCTTTGCCAACACAATAATTCAACTGCATCAGCCTTTCTTTGGTCTTCCTCAGGCATTGTGCAGTTTTCACATGCATAAGAAACATACGGCATTACCGTGTCCTGGTATACCTTAGTCCTCAGGCAGCCCAATTTCCTTTCCTGACTGCTGCTTCCAAGGACAAGGATTGTGGACCCAAGCAAGATGAAATTCTTGACAGTTTTAAATTCTCCACCTATCATGATGTTCAGTGGGGAAGAGTTCTGTTTTCTTTACATTGAAGTGTAAACCATATTTAAGGCTGCAGTTTTCAACCTTCATCAGTAAATACCTAAATCAGTAAAATCTTTACCTAAATCAGTAAAACCTAAATCAGTAAAAATCAGGTCCTCTTTGCATTTAGCAAGCAAGGTTGTGGCATCAGCATATCGCACATAATGAATGAGCTTTCCTCCAATTCTGCTGAATTCTTCATATCATTCAGCTTCTCAGATTACTTGCTCAGTATGCAAATTGAGTGTGGTGAAAGGATATTGCCCTCCTAAAGTAAAGCAACCAGATTTTAACATTGGTAAAGTGGGACACCATTGACCGGGAGGTGGACGGGTGGATTGGTAGACGGGGTGTATTTTCTTCCCGTTCTCCTGCCGTTCCCTAGCTTGTCGTGCATTCTTTCCAAAAATCAGGACTTTTAAAAAATGCTGTGGGATGTGGGAAAAATTGTTTAAGATCAGGACTGTCCTGCCAAAAGTGGCGTGTCTGGACACTTCTTTTTTTGGGGGGGGGGCGGGGGATCACTGCTCTCCGGCGGTGGGAGTAGGAGGCCCAGCCCCACTGCTGGACTTGAACCTCCGTCCCAGTGGGCCGCAGTCCCGCGCACAACCACTACACCACCGGGGCTCAGCCCTGGACACTTTTTCTTAAAGCATGAAGTACCCTTTTGTTCTGTTGGACACCTCTTAATCTATGTACAGGTTCTGCACGAGCACAGTTAAAGTGCTCGGGGATTCCCGTACTTCACAATGTGTCATGGACTTCATAGCTGGCTCATCTTTGCGTGGTTAATAAGACACAAGCTAATGACTGTTTGGCCTTTATTTGTTGCTTTCAGCCAAGAGCCAGCCATCTGACATGCGCAATGATCTCTCTCCTTCTGTACTGTTCGAGATGGCATGAAGGCCACACACGACCTCACTGCCAGAAGGCAAAAGTCGCATCTGCCTTCGTCTTCTCCCGGGGCAGCTGGTGGTCTCCAACTGCTGACCTTGCAGTTAGCAGCCCAATGTGTAGTCCACTCTGCCACCCAGTCTCCCCACTAAAATGGCAGTAGGTGTGAAAAGTGGTAAGAGATGGGGCTTTCTTCTTCTGTCAAGAGTTAGTCTTAGAAATACGCAGGGCAGCTAACCCTTTTCCTGTAGGGTGGCTATGAGTCATCACAGACGGAAGGCAGTGAGTGTGGGGAGGGGAGGGAGATGTCTGAGAGGGAAATTACTGTGCCCTCATCTCCTCTCTGATGAGGTGGCCTTCCTTTTACTTGGGCATCCTATCTCGCCACTACACTGAAGGGCTAACCTAAAAGGCCTAGAGGAGTGAGCGACCAGCTATGTTTCTGACCATTTAGCCAATTCTCATATTAGCCGTCTGTTCCTGCAAAAACAGTCCTCGCTAAAATGTGGCAATTGTGCCACATTTGCTCAGTGGGCAGCCATTCTGGTCTGCTGCAGTCCTATACTCTCCAACTCACAGGATTACTGCGAGAGTGCGGGGCTGCCGCTAAAGGTCTGTTCCACGTAGCCTCGCACAATGCTTTTATACAAACTCAGAAGCTGTCATAAAGTCCCTTGCTCTGATGTTGCAAGACTAGCCCTCCTTTGTTCTTCAATCTAGGTCAATTCATTGAAATTAGAAAATTGTAAATGTGGAAAATAGTTCTAAAAAGGATTTAAACACTTTTTGTATTATTATTTTCCTTTTGAAGTGTCTTCTGGACGTTTCTTTGTCAAATGTCTACCTAATTAGTTTGTCATCAGGGATAAGTACACTGTACAGTGACTCTATGTAAGAAAACTTGGGGGGAAATTTTTTTAAAAAAAGAAAAAGAAAACTTGGGACCTCTGGGGCTACTTCCAGCTTTTCTTTAGAGCTTAGATGTTTTGAACTGGTAACACTGGTCAATATCAAGTTGAATGATGCTTGGTTCTGTTGCCTGGTGGCTTATTAAAGGGAAGACTCAGAAGAGAAGACAAGGAAGGAGGATTTCAAAAAATTTCAACAGATTTTGCTAAGTCACTTTAAGGATCTTACTGGTGTGAGGCAGGCAGGCACTTAAGAGTGCTGAGTGTGGTAGTATCTGTCTCCTCAGAGAAATTTGAGAACTGCAGCAGTGAGCTGAACATGGTTGCTTAGGCTCTGGACTCTTTCTAGACCTGAATTAAAGTGCCATTAATTTGAATATGTGAAGGTGTACAAATAGCGTAAGACTCTGACCCCAGGCGTACAATACACTAATGTGAAATCTCCCTTAAACATGTATCTCATCCAGAACTGAGTTATATAGTAGGGGATCCTTGATTATGCAGTGAATTGGATACAAGATCCAGGCAGCTTTGCAGATCAGCGTCTGGGGTTGCCCTGTCCTCAGGCTGATGATGCTGGTCTGATACGGCTGTGAAGTGTTACATCCCTATGGTCATCTCAAATTCAAGTGACAAGGAAAATGTTTTGTTTTTTTTTTGTTGTTTTTGGGCATCACTGCTCTCCGGCGGTGGGAGTAGGAGGCCCAGCCCCACTGCTGGAATTGAACCTCCGTCCCAGTGGGCCACAGTCCCGCGCACAACCACTACGCCACCGGGGCTCAGTCTGGAAAATGTTAAGATGGGGGTTCAGGGCTGAGCCCTGGTGGCGCAGTGGTTGTGCGCGGGACTGCAGCCCACAGGGTTGACGGTTCAAATCCAGCAGCAGCTCTCCAGGAGCAAGACTGGGCTTCCTACTCCCACCAGGGCAGTGATGCCACAAAAAAATCAAAACAAAACAAACAAAAAAAAGATGGGGGTTCAGTCCAGAATTTCAAGGTGATATATATATATATATATATATATATACATACCTGAGATCAGAGTGCTACAGACTCTGATATTTCCATTCCTCGAACATGGGACTCTGCTCCAGGGGGTGGGGGGTGGCCTCTCCAAGTCCTCAGTCTTGGGAGGTATGGTGCTGATATCCTGGTAACTTGTTGTTTGCTGTACTCTTCAACTCCTTTCTGAGTTGAAAATCCTTTGCTGAGAAGACTCCTGAAGGTCTTCTTGGACTGTGACTTCTGAGATTTTGTAGCGTCTAGATCCGCTGGGCTCTAGCACGGCAGTATCTTTTGTATTGTGAGAATCCAAGGAAAGGTGTGTGCAGAAAAACTGTTCTATGAGGCTTTGTACTCTCCCAAAGATTCACTGCCATGGAAACCCACAGGGGCAGTTCTTCCCTGTCCGATAGGGTCCCTGAGAGTCAGAATTGACTTAATGGCAGGGAATTTGGTTTGTAGAGTCGAGTGACCTGATGGTAAAGAAGCTCAGAGGATGAAACATTTGTGATAATCAATCAACTGCAGAATGTCTTTGTCTGCTGCATGTTTCCTCTCTATTCTATTTTCAACTGTACATTAGTAGTAGAAGGAAGAGCACAGGTGGCTCTCTGGGCTTTAGCGCCATCTTATTAGAAACCCCCAAGCCATGTGGAGGAAGAAGAGAATGCGCAGACTGAAGCGCAAGAGAAGAAAGCTGAGGCAGAGGTCCAGGTAAAGCCCCCAGGTGCCCCTGCAGAAGCCACAGCTGCAGGGATACGCAAAGCCTGCGGCCGGGATGCCGGGAGGAGCTGTTGACCGCATGCTGCCCACCCGCCATGTGGATCTGGAACATTCGATCTCCCGGAGTGTCCGGGAGACTGCCTTGCTCACACCTCAGCAGTCCGGCTTTGAGCCGTTGCCCCGGACCTAAGACCCCCTGCACTAATACTGCCCTCAGTCGTGGCGCGATGTAATGTGCACAATAAAACATCTCTTCTGCTGTCTTAGCTGAAGAACTCCCCCCCCCCCCAAAAAAAAAAAGAGCACAAATGCGGAAAATAAAAAGAGCACAGGTGTTTTGATGACATCTGACAAATGGAGGAGAATATTCTGGTGATTAGCTGCATGACTTGGGCGAAAGACTTCATAAATTTAATTTTCCTCATCTGAAAATTACCGCTAATGTGATGTAGATCATGAGTACATTGTGAAAGCCAATGAAAAGAAAGTAACATTTGCACAGCATCTAGGAAAAACAATCTCTTCTACAGGCAACTATATATTGATGTTCATATTATTGCTATGTCAGAGTACATAGAAAAGGTATGCTGTTTGCTTCCAAACAATGTTTATATCTGAGTAAACATCGTTTCAGTTAACCTAACTTGGTGGGAATTTACCTCACTCAACCCAAATTAAAACAGGAACAACGAGTTATCTGTCGGAGAAGCTCCGTCTCACCTTAGTTGCTTCACTGACGATCTGGAAGTTGGTGCTGTCTTTGCCTGTTGTGACTGAGTCTAGCAATGCCCGATAGGTAGACTTCTTGGAGAGTTGCTGCTTTTGACGCCTACAGATAAGGAGTGACCATCAGCATCCAATAAACCATATTGCTATGTGGATGTCAGACTAAAGTAGACTGTGATAATAAACTGGGCAAAGAAATTGTTGCTGTTCTCAGCTGCTGTCAAGTTGCCCACAACTCAGGGAAGACGCTATGCACAGTCGTGTTGGACCACTGTGATTCCTAAGGCTTTCATTGGTTGATTTTTTTGGGGGAGGGGGGATGTGTATTGTCAGGCCTTTCATTCCAGTCTGTCTTTGCCTTGAAATGCTAGATGATCACAGCAATTTGGAAAACCCCACTGAGAGACAAGATGTACAAGATGTTTGAGGCACAGCGGCTGTGCGTCACACCCTGGTCTCCTACCTGGAAGGTGAGAATTCTGCCACGGAACCAGCCTGCCCCCCTTCAGGTGCTACGCACTCACTTCCATCGAATTGATTCTGATTGACAGCTCCCTTATAGACAGCGTAGAACAACTCTTGTGGGTTTCAAGATGGTAAGCCCTCGTGGGACCACAAAGCCTTATCTTTCTCCCCTGGGGCAGTGCTGACCTGGTGGTTAGCAATCTGAGGCGTGACCCACTAGACCACCAGGACTCCTTTCAGATATTACTAGGATTTGAGTAAAATCTTAATAGGAGTACTTTTATTTCTAGAGTGCTAATAAAATTAATACTATTAAAGAAGTATGAATTAAATAATCCAGCACAACACTGCTCAAGTATGACATCTATTTTATTGAGAAGGTGGGCCCGTTTTCATAGATGATGTTTATGTGCTTGTTTATGTGCTTTTCCTCTTTCTAGGAAATGAACACGAATAGAAAATAATACATTCTAGTGGAAATCTAGTATAATGCAGTCGCTTGACAAGGTGACCAGGCAAGCATTCACTATAGGATTTCCAACCTGTGAGAAATTAAAACATGAATTTCTTATTCTGGAGCAGAGTGAATAAATTAGAAACTTATATTGCAGAACATAACCAAATTCTGGTGATTTTAGCTTTCCATATCACAATTACTTATTTTTTAAATAAAGATTTTAAAGAAATGCTTATTATGGGGTTCTAGAGGACCTAAAAATCATACAGTGGTGATGGGGGTACACAACAGGACAGTCTCTACAGAGGTGAACCTGTTCACGTCACGTTTCAGAGCATTCCAAAAGCCTGACTCTTTGATTCTGCCCTCACACTCCTAGAAGTCTAGTCCATCGGTCCCTGCATATACAGGGTATTTGCAAAGACTAGCAAAGCAAACACTGAAGACCACCCAACGGGCTGATGGGAGTATATCACAGGGCCCCTCCCGAATGGAATACTCTACAGCTGTAAAAAGGGAGGATGAGCTACTTGTACTTTGATGTTGCAACCATCAGGACAAATGTAGAAGAAAAAATACCCACAACAGTGTATGTAAAAACTACTTGATGTAAAAAAAGTGGGATATATAAGAATATTTATAAAATAAACCCTATAAGAATAAGTAAGAAATTAATAAATCTGGCCACTTGCAGAGATAAGGTAGGGAGTGGGATGGAGTGGAATGAGAGTGGAAATAACTTTTCACGGTACGGTATCTTTTCACATGCTTTGGGTTTTGAGCCATGTAAAAGTTTACTTATTCGGGCTGAGCCCCGGTGGTGTAGTGGTTGTGCGCGGGACTGCGGCCCACTGGGACTGAGGTTCAATTCCAGCAGTG
>PVJH01041501.1:0-14918 GCA_004026705.1 Nesogale talazaci | reverse complement strand
GATGTGTACTGCTTTTAAGTCTCTAGGTTACTGAACTTTGTTAGAACAGCGTGGACATTAGTGCACTATGCATATCATCTTTCTCTTTCTGCGCAAACATGTATTCCACAGGTCTGTGAAACCCCAGATATGAGCAGGGTGTGTCCTGTCATCATCACGCCCTGATGTCAAGGCGGATGCAGCACAGGGTCTTCATGCACAGACAGACTCTGCAGTCACGAGGCCTCAGACCTAGTGCTGTTTAGGGCAGCTAGAACCCAACATCCCCTCAGGTTGACATTCAGGCCATCTGGGCTTCTCTCACAGGACTCTGATTACTCTTCTCTATAACATTATTTCAGTCCTATCTCCATGTGAGGATGGTCCTTGCCAAACAGGCACTATGCACAGCAACTGTGAACTCAGTGGGCTTTGCTTGTAAATTCCTGAATTCAGATAGTGAGCCAGCACTGACATGATCAAACTACTGGCCCAGAGAGAAGGGATGAGTGTGCTGAAATGTATAGAAATATAACAGAGACTCATGTAATTTGAACAGCCTCCTCTCTAAAGAATTTTAGGAAAGATGGAGACTCATGTAAAGAACAGTGTGAACAACAGTGCAGGATCCGGAGTTATCTGCACACTCAGCTCTTTCCCACAGAGACTCAGTGCAGGGCCAGCCCGGGTCTTCTTGGAACAATGACGATGCACGGTGGCTCCCAAGGCTGTCGAACGGGTGACTCCAGAACTCGTGAGAGCAGACTGTTGCACAGCACAGGAGCAGGTACAGCCATCTATAAAGACCAACTCACAAACAGCATCACCAGCAGCAGGAACCAAGGTCCAGACTTAAAACTGACCCGGTCACACCAAGCCCGTCATGCCCACAGCACTGAGACATAGAAAGGGCAGGTGATATCTGGGGGCCTGTGGTCAGACATGCTAATGGGACAAGGTTCTACTGAAGGAAACAAGACAACAGAGATGTGAAGATGACCCAGCTGAGAAGTGTCCACCAATCTCACATTCTCCTGAGCACTGGCTGTGTCCAGACCCCACCCATGCTCAGTTCACCCCCCACCTTCGCCTGGGCCTGCTCCACAGAGCCAGCTCAAAAGATGCACAGAATATCCAATGTTCTTAAGATTTTACTAACTGGTCTTATAAAATTTGAGCATTTTTTTTTTAGTTTCATTAACTCATCAATCCATCTCATGGCAAAAGTGAATAACCAACTTCATGATCAGGTCCTATTTTTTAATAGAGAAGTAACACAAAGCAGTTCAGGGCAAGGGAAGTAACATCAGGAGGGAGGTGTTCTAGCAGACAGGGGAGTGCAGGGACACAGATGCGTGAGGGCTGGGGTTCCTGGTGGGGTGGGTTTGTCCTGCCATATCCTCACATCATGCTGACATGAGGGCAGACACCTTCAGGCCCTGGTTACACAGAGAGAGAAATCCAAGGTTCTTCAATCACAAAGCAGGCTGCGAACAACCCTTGTGTCTCTCTGCCACACACCAGAAGGACTCAGGCTGCAGAGTAAAAGAATCATGGACAATTTCAGGTCCGTCACTTTGAGGATCCCATTGCACTCTCAGAATATCCCCACCCAAGAATTCCTATAACATAGTCCTGTCCCCTGTATCGCATCCCTATTCCATGTCAGGATCAAAGGCTCCCTCTCACCTTTTGAAACTGTGAGAGACACATCCGAGCCCTGGCTGCCGTCATTGCCTGGAGAAGACAGACACAGGCTGTGGTCAGCGCACACAGGAGATGAGACCCGGAGAACGAGCATTATGAGAGAGGGGCTCATCCCTGGGCTCCATCTACACTCTCTCAAGGGTCTCAGCTCAGCCCCCTGCCCCTATCCTCACTTGCAGCTTCAGAATAACTCTCTCTCTTCCCACCTGTGGGAAGAAAGCATTCCTTGAAGGATTGGGGAGGAGACTGGACCATCAGGTCCTATAGGAGCAGGTCAATGCTGGGTAAGAGGAAGGTTTCCTGAAGTGCAGGACAGGACATGAGGGGAAAAGATGAGCAGAGATTAGACGGCCACCCTGCTGGGACTTTCTACTCAGCAGGAACGTTCCCTGGGACCTGGGACTACTGGGAATCAGGCTCCATTCCTGGAACCATAAGGGTGAAAGGTCTGTGCTTCCTTTTCCCAGCTACACATAGGGATGTGCACGTACACACAGAAGAGCAGTTATTAGCACACAGGTAACAGCATTGGGGCAGCACGTAGATGGATGATGCCTCCCTTGATGAGGTAGAAGACAGCCAACCTCCTACCTGGGACCTGACAGCCCCAATGGGAGAAGCTGGGACACACATGAGACACAGACACACACACACACACACACAGGTGTACCTGAGCACTTCTTTCTCCAGATCACAAATCCAACAACTGCAGCTATGAGGAAAACCAGGCCAACACCTATTCCCACGATGGAGATGGTGGTCTGGGAAGGCCATTCTGGAAAGACAATGGAAGTTGAAGAACTCTGTCCTTATTGATGCTCTGAGGGGTCCCTGCTTTCCCTGAGAAGATGGCCTACCTCTGTATCCCTCTTCACCCCATCTCAGGATGAGGGGCTCAGGCAGTCCCTCATGCTGCACTCGGCACGTGTATCTCTGCTCCTCCCCAGAGGACACCACCACAGCCGCCCACTTCTGGAAGGTCCCATCCCCTGCAGGCCTGGTCTCCACCAGCTCCATGTCCTGGGTCTGGTCCTCGCCGTCCCGCTGCCAGGTCAGGGAGATCTCCGCTGGGTAGAAGCCCCGTGCCCAGCACCTCAGGGTGACCTCTCCCTCAGGGAGATGGAGTTCGTGGTGGTGGGTCACCTGGGTCTTTGGAGGCTCTGGGGGGAAGTGTCAGAGCTGAGGAATTCTGCTTGACCTTCCAGGGGTCATGTGCACAGGGCTCCTATGATTACCCTGAGGATGGACTGGGTAGTTGGGGTAAGAGAGGAAGGGAAACACCTAGACACCAGCCTGGAGTCCAGATGCACCATAATCTCCTATGTTGTGGAAAGTTCTAGAATCAGGCTGAGGCAGCACATAGAAACAGACTATTGATGTGTGAGGGAGAAAACAGGGACTTCTAGATTGAACTCAGGTGGAGACTAAAAAGCAGAAATAAACAGAATTAGATCTGTAAGCACAATGTGTGTGTGACAGAGAACAAGATATGAGAGAAAAAGTCCCCTATGGGTTCCAAGGTCAATTCCAGGAACAAAGGGATACACTGATCAGTCAAGAATCAAGTCCTCTCCCCTCCCAGAGAAACCAGGTCACTCAATGTCTCAGGGAAAGTAGGGCTGCTCTGGGCCAGTTCCTATCCTACAGGGCCTGGGATGCATGTGAACCCCTCAGTATGACACAGAGACCCGGGTCAAAGGGAGTTGGGGAGGCGTCCAGAGGCCCCTGTTACCTGCGTGCTGTAGGGTCTCCTTCCCATGCTCCAGGCATCTGCGAAGATAGTCCACACACATGCTCTCCGCATAGGGCCTAAAGTGCTCTGCATACCTGGCCTTCTCCCACTTGCGCTTGGTGATGAGCGCGACCGTGTCCGCTGCAGTCCAGGAGTGCAGGTCCTCGTTCAGGGAGATGTAGTCGGTGCCATCATAGGCGTACAGCCAATAACCGCGGAGCAGGTGTCCCTCTGGGTCCAGGTCGCAGCCATACATCTTCTGCAAGGTGTGAGACCCTGACGCGCCAGGAGGGCGCAAAGAACCTAGTCAGTCAAACAGAAAAGGAAACCGGGAGGATCCCGGGCCCATGAAGGATGAAGGACACTGGGTTCCTGGGAACAAGGGATGACATTGGCCCCTGAGACTGGGGTGGGGAGTGGGTGGGCAAGGGAGGGTGACTGTGCGTGGGGTCCTGTGGTTCTTGCCCTGCATGCCAGGCCAGGGTCCCTCACCGGCCTCGCTTTGGTTGTAGTAGCCACGCAGCATTCTCAGGTCCACTCTGTCTGTCTGTGCACTGCACTTGAAGATCTTGGTCTGCTGCTCCCAGTATTCGGGCCCCTCCTGCTCCACCCAGGGTGCCCGCGGCTCAGCCTTCGGGTCTGGGACATCACCGTCGAAGCGCAGGAACTGCGTGTCGTCCACATAGCCGACAACAATGAAGCGGGGCTCCCCGCCGGGCCGGGACATGGAGGTCTGGAAAAATCTCAGCGAATGGGCTGAGCCCCAGTGGTGTAGTGGTTGTGGGCGGGACTGAGGCCCACTGGGATGGAAGTTCAATTCCAGCACCATGAAGCAAAGGTTGTGCCTCCTACTCCTACCACCTGAGGGCAGTGATGCCAAAAAAAAAAATCTCAGCGAGTGGGAGCCTGGGAGGCAGATGGGGAGAACCCTAAGACCCCAACCAACACCGGCCCGCATGCCCCAAGGCTCCTGCCTCCGCTGATCGCCACCCCCAGCCCCTGTCCCCCACACTCACCCCCCTGGATCTGAGTAAGAAGCAGGACCCCTGGGGGTAGCAGGAGAAGAAGGATCCGGGGCGCCATGACTCTGGAAAATCTGGGTCCCTGAGAGAATCGGCAGCTGAGGGTTCTGCGGAATCCTTATAACCAGGAACTGTGGTGATGGTGATTGGCTTCTTCAGGAGTCAGAGGTTCAATAAGCATGAAAATAGTCCCCTCGTCACGCGTCTCCAGGCAGAAGGAACTGATACAGGTGGTTGAAGGGAGAAGTGAAACTCCAGAGAAGGAGAATCCTCAGAACTGGATCTCCCTACCCCATGACATGCCTAATCCTGCCCTGAAAGTAAAGTGGGCGTCCTGGGACTCTGACAGGAGTCTCATCCTGCAGGAAGCCTTCTTTTTACATCTTCTCCATGAGCCCTTGGCTAGGCTACTACATACAGAGACTTTTTAACTCTCAAAATTTCTGTGGTCTAGATTATGGGGTAGATTGAAATCTACCCTATACGACGAACAACTGCTCATGGGATTTCTTTCCTAGATTTTAATGCTTCAAGAAGCCCATCACCAATCTCTTCTCCAGCCTAGCCACTTGGATTAGCTGACAGGAGCTTGATTATTCTGCCTCGGGGAGCCTTGGAGCTTCTAGTCACAGTCACACATCACAAAGAACCCACAGAGGCTTCGCTCCTGTGTGTTCTGTCTACCGAGAGTAAGCACATGGAAAATGGAAACAGTTAGCATTGTAAAACGAGTGTGAAAGATTATTGATAACCCATTAAACGATAACAGATAACATGTTTTCAGGAAAAAGAAATGTGTTTCAAAAGAAAATAATAGTGAAAACAGGGAACTACTTGGGAGATCTCTTTCCTGTGTCCATAGGAGACTTCTGGATTTCATGTCCGCTTCTGCATTAGATCTGCTATCCTGTGTGTGGTGCCCACAAGAGCATCAGCACCACACGGATACAATGTTGGGGAAGTGGGTTTTTAAATAAGCTCTCCCAGTGACTGAGAATGCCCATGCTTCTTATGTCACTGTTGCTACAGAAAGGGTCTTTTCTGAAAGGTTAGTTGCAGTTGGAAAACTCTTGGGGAGTTTAATATTCTGTTCATTAGACCGATAGTATAGTAGTAATGGATGAATTTGCTCTGAGCGCTGCATTACACTATTGAGAATACAAATATCCAAAGTATGCACGTTCCATTGAGAAATAGCAAATGAAAAGACAAAATTGTTATCATCACTGAAATCACCACCGATTCCAGTCCCCTCCCTCCCAGAAAAATTGTTACATTTTGAAAAACTCTTACACTTCTGCTTGATACAAGTTGTTCACTCTTAAAGATTACATTTCATCTTTGGCAATACTGCTGTTAACAGGTTTCCTTTGACAGATCTACAATTTGTTAGTTCTTGAGAAAGTGTCATATATTCAAGATAGTTCCTCTTTTATTTCTTCCTTCAAGTAAAAGGATATCCTATGTTTAAAAACGATAAAGGTGGCTTGATCAGGCCAAACAAATTATTTTCCTTGAGATAAATGTCATATTTTAGAATGCAGAAATGTTTATATCCATGTCACATTTCTCAGATGCAATGAAGAGATGTGGGTTTGGGGCAACCTTCTATTGGAGAATGTGATGACCGTAAGATATTCCTGGCTTACATCGGTGCATCTGTTGCTGCAGCTAGCTGGGCTCTGTTGTCCCCACAAGGAGCGGTGCTGCAGACCACACCGACTTCTGCAGTCTGATGGCACAACTGGAATCTTGCTCAGGTCCAGCTGATTTTTCTCTGCAAACATCCACACAGTGAGAAAGACTAATTGCTTCTATGTTTGCCATGCAAACATCTTTGACTTCATGGATCTTGTGGAAAAATCTCTGTGACTCCGAGTTCCTCAGATGACACTCTGAGAACTTCTGTTCTGACTAAACCCACAAGTCTCCTATCTGGCTTCTGCCTCTTCTTCACTTCCCAGAATTCCTCTCCCTGAACAGGACTGTCTGTGCCCTTTGTAGTCCACCCCATCCCCAATGCTTAGCTTAGTCCTTGAGTTATTCTGGGTAGACTATAGAAACAAATTCATAGAGACAGGCATATGTATATCAGAAAGAGCTTCATATACAAGAGCAGCTGAATATTGAGAATATAGCCCAATTCAGTCCAAATCAACTCCATAACTCTGACCTTACTCCATATGTCCAATACTAACCTATAAATTCATCTTCAGACTCATGAAACAGATGCAGTGATGCCAAATGCAGGAAGATCACCCATCAGTGGGTGGACAGTTTTGTGGATCCAGTGGTGGCAGAGGCATCTCAGCACTGCCCGGGGTCTCCTCAGGCTCCTGCAGCTCCAGGGCTCTAACATTGCCCGACGTGTCTTGTCAGCAAGCATATCTGGCAGGTAGTGAGCCTGTGGCCTGCCTCCAGCCACCTATTTACCTCCTTCATGCCTCCCAATGAGATCAAGCTGTGAATTGATTGACAGGCAAAACTCAAACCCTTCACTCTCAAGTCCAAATTGACAACAGATTGTGTAACTGCCACCATCTGTTGTCCACGCACGCATCTAGAAAAGAATTTACTACCTGGAAATTTAATGCCACAGAGTATGCGCAGGCAGACATCTGACATGCGGGAAACAATGCCTCCTTTTGGAACAGGAAATATTTGTGCCTGAACCACCACATCGAGCTGTGTTTTCCTTCATCAAATGTTTTCATTTGAGTCCATACTAGATGATGTACATGCATATTTCAAGAGGGTCGGAAAACTGATGCTGTCTGTGTGAAAACATCACAAAAGCAGCTTCATTATAAATGATGACAATACTATGCATTCTAATTTTCTTAGGCACCTGACTTGAGGTACACAGAGCATTAAGAGCGCGCTGTCAGTAGAACTCTCTGTGACAGAGGAGCTGTGTATCTGGGCTGTCCAGGACAGTAACCCCCAGGCCTGAGTGAATGTTGAGCATTTGAAATAGGACTGGTGCAATGGAACAATTGAAAGTGCAATTTATTTATAAATTTAAATGTCCACACCTAAGTATTGGGTACCATATTTCACATTATCTAGAACACATTATCACATGTTCTGAATTTCTCTACTTTCCCCCAAAAGATACTGTATGATCTACAAATTGGAGGAAATTAAACTTATTGAAAAGTCAAGGTACTTCCTTTAAGGATCTTAGAAATATCCTTAAAATAAAGAGTATACATCAAACTTTAAAAAGTACTTATTTAAAAAAAATAAGGTACTTATTTAACTATCTTACAGAAACATTAATCAAAACATGATCTACCACCTCAAGACTACAAATGCTCCATTTTTCTTTGTTTTCATATAAAATATTGGTGATATTAATTTTTTTACATATTTACCTGACCCATTGTCGTCAGATGGATTTGGTCCCATAGTGACTCTATAGAATTGATGGCTGCATAAATTATACAAATGAACCACCACCTATTTCTCCCTATGATTAGCAGTTTGGTTTGAACTGCTGTCCTTGAAGGTAGCAGTCCAATACTTACCTGAAATTCACTGTCATCCATTCCATTCTAAGTCATGTTAACCATGTTGGGTAGAGGGCATCTTCCTCTTTGGGGTTATGAACAAGTAATTTTATGAGAGCAGGAAATTTCATTTTTTTCCAAAGAGTATCAGGTGTCTGAACGGCAGACCTTGTACATCAACTTGTCATCCACTCTGCAAACACCAGGGCTCCTTATTTGTAAATCAAAAACCTACCTCAAGGGCTGATCCCCGGTGGCGCAGTGGTTGTGAGTGGGACTGTGGTCCACTGGGTTGGAGGTTCAAATTCAGCAGTGCTCTCCAGGAGCAAGGCTGGGCCTCCTACTCCCACCACCAGGAGGCAGTGATGCTCCTACGCCACCCCCCCCCCAAAAAAAAAAAACCTACCTCACTACCACTGAGTCAATTCTCACTGGTGACAACCCGAGAGTGACTCCTGATGGCTGATTAGAGCTGGAGCTTTGGTTTTATGAGGAAGTACCTCTCTATCGAAAGAGCAAGCCTCATCCTGATCCCATGCAGCAGTTCAAGGTACTTTCAATATTTTTTGTCAGCATCATTCACATACATTGATTCTTCCTCAGTCTTCCTAGTTGCTGCCCCACTTTCTCATGCATAGGAGGTGATTGAAGTGATCATCACTGGGGTCAGGTGCACCTTAGGCCTTAAGGTAACACCCTGCTTTTCAGCACTTTAAAGAAGTCTTGTGCAGCAGATTTACCCCATGCAATGCATCTCTGAGCTGTTTACCACTGTTTCCTGAGCTCTACTTGTGGACACAGTCCTGTTGAAATCTTTGATAACTTCTGTGTTTTCCCTGTTTAGCGTGATGGTATCTATTTGTCCAGTTGTGAACCTTGTGGTTTTCTTTACATTGAGCTTTAATTCTTACTAAAGACTGTGATTCTTTCCCTGCATCAACAAGTTCTTCTGACTTTCAGCAACCAAAGGTTGTGTTGTCTGCATGACACAGACTGGCAATAAGCCCTCTTCCCTGTCTGAAATCATGTTCTTCTTCACATAATCCAGTCTCTCCAATGATCTGGTCAGCACACACAATGAGTAAGTCTGTTGAGAAGTTACATCTCTAACACATACCTTTCTTGACTTGAGACCATGCAGTGTGCACTCGTTCTGTTTTCACAACTGATTCTTGATCCATGTCCACCTTCCCCATGAGCACAAGTGGAGTTCTGGAAATACTATTCCTTTCAAAGTTATCCCTAGTTTGTTATGAGCCACACAGGTGAATGCATTTGCATTGTCAATAATGTACAAACACATACCGTTCTGATACTCTCTGCCTTCTGACAAGATCTGTCTGACATCATCAAGATGACCTTTGACCCCTGTCCTCTTCTGAACCCAACCTGAATTTTTGGCAGTTCTCAGATCATATACTGCTGTAATCATTGCTGGTTGATCTTCAGCAAAAATTTTCTTCCATGTGATATCAATCATAATGTTCTCTATTTTATACATTCTATTAAGTCATGTTTCTTTGGAACCAGTATAAATAAGGACTATCAGTCGGACGGACATGCAACTGTCATCCAAGTTTCTTGGCAGAGGCCAGAGAGTGCTCCCAGTGTTTCATCAGCTGGTGGAAGCATTTCACTTGGTGTCCCTTCACTTCCTGGAGCTTTGTTTCAGCAATGCTTTCAGGACAATCTGAACTTCTTCCTTCAGCACCATTGCTTCTTGCTCATAGTCTACCTGTTGAAATGGTGGATTGTCGACTGATCCTTTATGATGCAGTAATTCCTTTTTTTCTTCATAATGCTTTACATTTCATTTATTTATATTTTACTTTAATAAGTCATTTTATTGGGGACACATACAGCTCTTATAACAAGCCATGCAGCCATTGTATCAAGCACACTTGTACATATGTTACCATCATCCTTTTTTCTTTTTTTAATAAGCTGGTGCAGTAACTCTTTGTGTTCTTTCCCTCTTCTGTGGGTGTTTTCTGCATTGCTCAAGGTTTTCCCTATGTTGATACTGCTAGGTGGCATTGCGTCACTTCTGACCAAAAGGGACACTGTGCACAACAGGATGAAACAACACTACCGGGCCATGAGCCATCCTCACAATCTGTGGAAGTTACATAATCTCATGTCAACTTGATAAATACAGGGGAGGGATGGAGTCCAGCCTGTCAGCCACTCACAGCCTGCTCAGCGTGGCCTTCTCAGAAGGAGGATCCTGGGAAGTTTCTTGCTGTCTGGACTTCTCCTTACTCTTAAGAAGCCTCTTCAAGTCACACTGATGAGCCCATTATGCTGCCAGCACCATTGAATACAGAAGACTTTACGCCCACTGGCCAGCGATGCTCTTGCTTTCTGCATCATTGGGTCTGACTGTATGAGTCTGCATAGGGACTGATGGAATAGTGTCAGACTTGGGGACTAGCACTGGACTTTCAGACTTGATCTGGATTGAGCTGGGATGTTTCCTTGATATAGAATTACTTCTTAATATAAAGCTCTCTCCTACACACACACACACATATACATATACATATGCATATATATATATGTTGGTTTCTGTGTATGTTTTTCCAGTCAACCCAACCTAACACACTATTGTTCTTATGTACGAGTGTATTGTTGAAGCTACTATGTCAATGTATTTTGTTTAAGGCCTTGCTCTGAATTGCTGCCTGTGATCGGTAGGTTGGTTGTGACAACATGGCCAATGAACACATGTGAGATGGATTGTAGGGCAGATATGTAAATGGCTCAGTGAACCTCACCTTTCTCTCTCTTGCTCTCGGACCTTCAGAACAGCTGGCTGCCTTACTATTCCTGTGCGGCTGTTTGCAAACTACACTACCCATGGGACACCAAATCCATGGACTGTTGCTGTGAGTTGAGGTTCCTTCAAGGACTGCTCTTGAGCTTGGGACAATCAGACTGTCATCTAGCTGAGTGTTGGTGACCTGCTTTGCTGTTTGCTGCCTGTAGCCAGATAGCCTGGATTGCCCTACATAAGCACTAGCTAGTGGCCCTTAAGACTTGAAAGGCTGCTAGTGTATTAGCTGTCTCACGGAAGTACGTTACACCAAGTCATTTATACTGTTTTATAGATTAGGTAACTTTATTTCTTATGTTCCATAAATATATATAATTACTAGTGTCCTGGTTTTGTTTCTCTAACAAATCCTGTCTAACACACTGCCTTTCCATGTTACTAAGTCTGATAGCTTCACTCTCCTGAAAATATGTCCAAAGTAAGGACATCTTTGTCCTTGCCTGTAAGGAATACTCTGATTGTACTTCTTCCTACACAGATGGGTTTGTCCTTCTAGCTGTTCAGTTTCAGTATTTTTCCAGCACCACAATTGACATGAATTTGTACTTCTGTATTCATGTGCAATTTTCATATGCATATGTAAATAATAAGGCTTTGGTCAGACATCCTTTATTCCTCAAAGGAACATTTTTGATTTTCAGTACCTTGAAGAATTCTTTTATTCCCTGCCCCCTCCCTTGCCCTAAAGAGTTTCCACAGATTTACCCAACACAAAGCATCTTTTGATCTCATTACTGCTGCTCCCATTAGCATTGATTATGGATGCAAACAAGATGGAAACCTTGAAAGCTTCAACATTGTCTCTGCTTACTACTTTGTTAGCTACTGCTCCTGTTGTTGGCATTTTGATCATGTTTACATTGAACTTTTATAACAATACCCAAAACTGTTATCCTTGATCTTTAACAAGTTATTAAAGTCCTCCTCACTTTCAGAACAAACTTATATTATCTGTAGCCGCATGTTATTTATAGGCCTTCTTCAGATCCTGATTCTGCATTCTGCTTCAAATAATCCCACTTCTCAGTGTACACATGGAATAAGCATGGCGAGATGATACAACCCTGACACTCATCTTTCCTGATGTTAATCCATGCAGTAGTCTCTTGGCTTGTTGACTTATGTTTTATTGACTATGTAAAGGCATTCAACTATAAGGATCATTCAAAAACTACAAGTAAATTTGAGAAGAATGGGGATTCTAGAACACTTCATTGAGCTCATGAGGAACTTGCACACAGATCAAGAGGCAGTATTGTGCATACAATATTATCTGTATTTGTTGGCTAATGCTTTTGACCTCTAAGTGTCTGCCTTTTCGTGGTGATATTGTGGTTATTGACTTTCCTCTCACTGAGGCCTAGGTGTTCCTATTATCCAATTAGCAGTTGCCCCTCTCCCACTGTTCCACTGCCTGTGACCACTAAGATTTTCACCTGGTGTGTAAAACTTATCTAGCCTCTTTTAGAGTCGTGAATTTATATGCTACATATCCATAGTGACTGATTTATTTTACTCAGCACAATGTCCTCCAAGGTCACCCATGTAATGAAATGTTGCATGAATTCTTTGCTTTTCTTTAACAGTACATGCTATTGTTTTGTGTATTTGTGACATAGTCTGCATATCCCCACATCTGTTGATGGCCATTTAAATTATTTCTATCCCTTTGCCATTGAAGATAATGCTGAAATGAACATGGGCATGCTTGGATCTTTCTGAATCCTAGCTCTTATTTCTTTAGAACATATGGGGGCATTCAACACTTCATAGAAATAGTTCATTGTATTGTATTTCTTTTTTCCTTGGGCTTTCAGAGTGGGATTCCTGAATGAAATGATACTGTTATTCACAGTTTTTTTAAGGAAAAAAAACCTTCTGTGGTTTTCCACAGAAGTTGCATCATATTACAGTCTCACCAGCAGTGGTTTGTGGTTCCTTTTTCCACATCCTCCCCAGTACTTGCTGTTTCTGGTTTATTGAATTTTTCTATTAGTACCTGAGTTAAAGAACATCTCATAGTGTTTTGATTTGCATTTCTCTAATGGCTAACAGTGTGAGCTTTTCTTGGTGTGTTGATTAACCACTGAGAGATCTTACTTAATAAGTACTGCAATCCTTTGTTCACTTTAAAATTGGATTGTTTTTCTCTTTATTGTTGAGAATTTTTCTGTTAAACTTTTTGAATCAGTCTCTTGTCAGAAACCATGTTTTAAAATATGATCTCACAATGGATGTGGTTCCTCTTGAATCTTAGGTGATTTCATCTAATGCTCATACTTACTTAGATTTTTAGAGGTCCCAATTATCTGGTTTATCTTTGATGATTTGTGTATTTTGCTTGTATTCAATGGACTGTTTATTCCATTTTCCCACATTTTTTCCTACTTTTTCTTTGATAACATTTATATCTTGGGATTTCACATTTACATCTCTGATCCATTTGATTTAGTTTTTCCATTTGAGTCTGTTTCTTTGTACGATGTTAAGTATGCATCTGTTTTCCATGTCTCTTCAGATGGATAGTCTATTTGTCAGCATCATTTGTTAGAGACTGTCTCCACCCCACCCCATCCCCATTGAATGGATTTTCTGCTTCTGTCAAAAGTGAACTGCTATAGGTAAATGGGTTAAGTTCTGAGTTCTCAATTCTGTTAAGTTCTGAGTTCTTCAAAAGTTGTGTGAGACGATCAACAGGCTAATACCAAGTGGTTTTGCATAGCATAGCTATATCGTATGTTTTGAGATCTGGAAGAGCTAGGCCTCCTTCTTCTTTGTTCTTCAGGATTGCTTCAACTACCCAGAGTCTCTTTCCTTTCCATACAGAATTAGTGATTTTTGTAATTTTGTGGGTCCACCCAAACTCCATAAAAATTATCAATGATAGTTGGTGTAAGATTGCATTATATGCAAATTGCTTTGGAAAAAAATGACATTTTTATAATGATAAGTCTTCCTATCTATGACCGTGGTATGTTCTTCCCTTTATGGCGGTCTCTTAGTTTCTATTAGTTTATCTTTAATTTCTCTTAGTTTATCTTTTTATCTTAGTTTATCTTTAGTTTCTCTTAGTTTATCTTTTTCTTTGTGTCTTTTATATGTTTGCTTATATTTACTTGTAAATCTTCCTTTTATGCTAGTTATTGTAGATAAAACATTTTTCCTTATTTCCTTTCAAAGTCCACTTTTTAGTAAGAAAGGATTCACTGTATAAGACCATATAAACGGCCATGAGGAAGAGTGCCTGCTGGCTTCCGTGTGCGGGCTGCTGTCAGGATGGTGCAGCTGTCCATCAGCAACCGGCCCCATGGGGTCACCGAGCAGGAAGGCCGATCACTGTTCGAGCAGTATGAGAAGGTGCTGGATGGAGTGTGCCATCATTAAGAACTACAGCTTTGTCCACACCGAGGAGAAGAAGGTCATCGAGAACGCCATCCACAACCTGCACCACTACAAGCTGCACGGGGTGATCATCAACGTGCAGGCCAGCAAGAACAAGAGCAAAGCGTCCCCCCAGCTCCACGTGCACCATCCAGGAGCTTCGGGCCAAGTTTGAGGAGTATGGGTCCGTCATCGAATGTAACATCGTGAAAGACTATGCCTTCGTCCGCATGGAGGGGGCGGAGGATGCAACGAAGGCCCTCAGGGACCTCGACGACACCGAGTTTCAAGGCAAACGAATGCACGTGCAGTTGTTCACCAGTGGGCTTAGGACTGCCCCGGAGGGGAGACCAGAGCGGCAGCTATTGGTGCGGGAAAGAGGGGGCACTGATCCAAAGAGCGTCTGATAGACCATTCGGGCCGCGCAGCAGACTTTGCCGAGCAGTATAATGAGCAATATGGAGCTGTGCGTACGTCTTACACATGAACTCTAAGGATTGGCTGCATTACAACAACGCAGACCAGGCGCTCGAGGCCTACAACTAGCACTGCCATTACTGCCAGGTCCTGTGGGGTTTGGCTGCTGTGGGTGCCTCAGTGTACGATTACTCAGAACAGACCTTGTGCCAGCTGCCACAAGTCCAGAACACAGCCATGACCCGTCACCTCACCTCCACTTCTCACAATCCCTAAGATAAGACACCTGTTGCCAACCTCAGGAGCTGCTGCTGCTGCTGTTACTGCAGCTT
>PVJH01041500.1:0-14911 GCA_004026705.1 Nesogale talazaci | reverse complement strand
ACACAAACCATTTGCACCACTCATGGAATCCCATGGGAGGGGAATCGACGGCCTGTTTCCAAGGCCAAGCTGCAAACCAAACCAAGCTCACTACCAATGAATGGGTGCCAAATTATAGCGACCCTACTGCCCTGGGGGTTTCTGAGACTGTGACTCTTTAGAAAGTAGAAGCCCTCCTCTTTTCCCCCCAGCACAACTGATGGTTTCAAACTGCTGGCCTTGCCGTGAGCAGCTCAGCATGTTCCCATCATGGCAGCGGGGTTCCTAAGGAAAAGACAAGGAGAGGGGTTTTCCTGATGCTCCTGAACTCTCCTTGGGTAACGCCACCCTCCTAACGCCGACCTGCCCTTTGCATCTCTGCAGACATAGGTGTGCCCCACCAAGCAGTGGTCACGGCGGTGCCCGTGGAAAGCATAGCCGCTAGATGCTGGCGAGTGGTTACGGAGCGAAATGTTGCCAATGATCTCATCGATCCCTCACACGAATCCCACAAATCCAGGATCACAATTCCCTTTTGGAGATGAAGCACTCCAGGTACAGAGAACTACCATCCCTGTGCCAGGAAAGCGCCTTGGGGTGGAGGTTTTAGAGTTTCTGAATGGAGGGAGTAGTCCACCATTCCATCATCAGGGAGTTCTGATAAGTTGATTACTTCTTTGTTGCTACATTTTATGTTCATTGCCCTTCTAAATTCAATCTTAAATTGACTTTGGGAGTTGTAAATATTACATATGAACTTTGAGATGTATGAGGAGGCTTCAAAATAATTCATTTGAGTTATCTCTGAATTCCATTTTTTCATGGACTCTTCAAAGCCTCTTGATATTTTAATGCATCTCATTCACTGTCATTAAGTCTAGTCCAACTCATGTGGATTCCACAGGACAGGGGATAAATGTCCCTGTTGGTTTCCAAGAGTCCTTATAGGACAGTGGTTTCTCAACCTGTGGATCGCGACCCGTTTGGGGGTCAAATGACCTTTTCACAGGGGTCATCTGATCCATCAAAGTGGCAAAATGACAGTGATGAGGTAGCAGCATGAGAAAGTGTATTAAAGGATCACAGCATTAGGCAGGTTGAGAACCACTGCCTTAGCAAATCAAATGTTTACTCTCACGACTGTTTTGACTGCTGCCCTCTCTATGGCTGCCACTGTTACCATACTGCCTGAAAGTCACTGCTGAGTATCCTCTAAGCCAGCAGTTCTCAACGTGTGCATCCGGACCCCTTTGAGGACTGACCAACCCTTTCACAAGGGTCGCCCAAGTCATACCAGTAGCATAATGACAGTGATGAAGTAGCAACAAAAATAAGTTTAGGATTGGGGAGTTACCACCACATCAGGAACCGTAGTAAAGGGTGGCATTAGGAAGGTTGAGAACCACTGCCCTAAGATTCTCTCATCCCAAACGGGTGCCTTAGCTGCTGCCGAGCAGGACAGAGAGCAGCAGCATCCGAGAGGCTGAGATGTGGAGCAGAGGTGTTGATGGTGTCATGGACTTGGCTAGAGACTGACTAAAGATCTACACCCCAGGAAAAGGGACACCGGAACTGCAAGGGGCTCTCAAAGACTCACAAGCACACGTCGGAATCACCCCAATTCCAGTCTGGATTGCAATGACTAAACACTGGCTCACTGCCTGACTTCACTTCAGGGCCCTGACAGCAGCCATAGCATTTATTGTTGTGGTGAATACAAAAGGTTGGATAATAAGATCATCAATAAGTGAAGAGTAGGCGAGTCACTAAAGGTATCGATAATTGGACTCACAACGAATAATTGAGACTTAATAGGCATGTGTCGAGCTCTGTGTTCAAAAAACGACAGAGTGGGCGTTCTTTCTTTCCCATTGCGCATGGAGCCTGGACCTAAATTGACCGTGTGGTAGTCGATAGTACGAACACTCATCAAGTAGTACCACATTTCATAGATTTAAAATGGATTTTGAATATGCCCTGACCACAACGAAATTAAACATGTTAGCAACGAAATGTAACAATCACACAATGCTGAATTTGAGCAAAACCATTCTAACTCATGGCATCATCTCGAGAAGTCAAAAAAAAAAATCACATCAGAAACTAGAGATGTTTGCATGGAATCATAATGGAGCCAATTTATGAAACTTTCTGACTCCTATGATTCACAGCCATCCAATAAGACAGGGTGGTGCTACCCCTGGAGGGAAAGACGTCGGGGAGCAGAAAGCCTCATCTTCCTCCCGGACAGCACCTGGTGGGATCCAACTGCTGACCTTGTGGTTAACAGCCCAACCAATAACCGAGGCTGCCACCTGAACTCTTTCCTCCTGGGCTTAGAAGGAAAGTTATATCCTTCCATGGGTAAAGTCTGGAATAAGACAGGATGAAAACCAAGGCTGTGTGTCTAACCCAAGAAGTCAGAAAGCAAAGACTAAGTTAAAATGAATAGAACAAAAGGAAGGAAATTGAGAAGAAAAGTCAGAAGTTACTATGAAGTAGAGAAAACCACAGAGCTCCAAATTAGTTATTTGAAAAGAGTCATAAAATTGATAAGCAAGTAAGATTTATGAGAAAGGGTAAACATGACTAATATCAGTATTCTAAAATAAAAATTATGAAAGGACACTGGAAACAATTTTATGCCCATAAGCTAGATGAAGTAAGCAATTGCTTGAAAAAATCACCACGATGGACAAAAGAATTGAAAATATTAATAAATTAATATGTGTAATATGGGTAAATTCTTTATACATCTAGTAAAGAAATTCAATCTTTATATAAAAGTGGCACTCTAAGAAAACTTCACTCCAAGATGCCTTCGCTATAAAATATTTGAGGAATAATCCTGCTCTTTCTCAAACCTGTCAGCAACTAGAAAGAGAGGGGATTCATTTATGAGATCAATTTATCCTAACATGGATCTAGCAAGAAAGAAAAATTGCCAGAAGTTAGTCTCCTTCATAAATATCAATGAAAGTAGGTTGAACAGAATCTTGTCAGACCCAATCCTGTAATATAAGAAAAAGACGATCCATCATAGCAAGTTAGATTTATTCCAGATTTATTCCAGCAGAGTTGGTGTAGCATGGAAAAACCAATTCCTATGAGTTCCTATACTCGCAGCCTGTGGTGGGTGCTGGAGATTGTACGTCTACTTGAGTTCGTGCAGAAGTGCAGGGGAGTCCAGCCTGTCAATCAGGTCACAGACTGGCCGTGCCCCCTGAAGGGTGTGGGGGCTTTCTTCAGAGGGAAAAGTGAGAAACTTCCCTGGGACCCTATGTCTGGCTCCGGAGGCGGCCTCTATGTGGGCAAGCCGACAACTGCACGCCTGGTGGTGTTTCCACTGAGCTTGGGTCCCTTCATTCTGCACCCACCGGCCTGTGATCTCCTTATCCCACTGCACCGTTTCCTGTCAAGAGCCTGCGGTGATGTGAGTCTGACAAGGGTCCCAGCTAGCAAAATTCTTGGCATAGACAAGTGACTCCAGTGCTTCCTCAGTCTGTTGACACATTTCAATGGAGAGTCCTTCAATTCTTAGAGCCTTGTTTTTGATGAATGCTTTCAGTGCTAGCTAGACTTCAGTTGGATCGAGCTGCGGTCTTCTTGATATAAAGCTATTTCATAGACCAATATGAGTGCCCCTGGATTTGTTTCTCTAGACAATCCTAACAGCCAGAATAAAGGGGGAAAAGCAAACGTAATAATCCCCCAAGGTGTCATGAAAGACACTCAATAAAATCTGAAAGCATTCATAATTAATAATAATAACTCAGCAATAAGGAGTAACTTCTTCAATCTGATAGGGTATTCAAAACTTCTAAAATCATCCTCAAAGAGGAACTGCTGAAAACTTCCCCACCCTGAACCCAGGTCAAGGACAAAGCACAACCCCCTACTATCACTTCTACGCAATATTCTGCTAGAGGACCTCACCACTGCAGTGAAACCTGACAAAGAGATAAAAGATCTGAAGGGGAACCAATGTCAGGGATCTTCATATGACCTCCTCTCTGGGGTACGGACAACAGGGAAGAGAGTGAAGGGGCACATCGGACAGTGTATGATATGAAAAAGTAATAACAATTTGTAAATTATTAAGGGTTCATGGAGGAGAGGGAGTGGGGAGGGAGGGGAAATAGGGGGAGCTGGTACTGGGGGCCTAAGTGCAGGGAGGATGTTTTGAGAGTGATAATAGCAACAAGTGTGCACATGCGCTCTGCATACAATTGATGTATGTACGGATCATGATGGAAGTTGTATGAGGCCCCAATAAAATGATTTATGGAGAAAAAAAAGGATGGGAGAAAATGGAGTTTACCAAGGGCTTAAGTAGAAAATATTTGGAAATGAAAATGACAACATGTGTACAAATATGCTTGATACAAATGATGTATAGAATGTTATAAGATCTGTAAGAGCCTCAATAAAATCATTGAAGGAAAAAAAAGATCTGAGACTGAGGAAAAACTAACCTGTTATTTTTGGTCTATATGTCTGTCTATTAATGATACTGGTCTATAATTTGAGTGTGCTGTTGGATCACCTTTCTTTGGCCTGCGTACAAATCTGGACCTCTTCCAGTCCATGGTTCAAGTAACCAAATTTCTTGACATACACACGTGAGTGCTTCATCAGTCTGCAGAAACATTTCAGGTGGTAGTTCTTCGATTCCTGGGGTCTTGTTAGCTCAGGCTTTCAGTGCAGCTGGGACTTCTTCCTTTAGTACCCTGGGTTCTTGACCACATACTGCCTCTTGAAATGGTTGAACGTTGACTCATTCTTTTAGGTACAGTGACTCTGTGTCTGCACTCCATCTTCTTTTAAGGCTGACTGCACCATGTAATATTTTGCCCATAGAATCTTTCAAGTTTGGATCCAAGGTCGTAAGTACTGCCATCTTTCAATGTTTACCAAGCATGACGCATTTTTCCAGGATCTGGTCTCTCTGAAACATGCCAAAAGTGCAGTAGAGGAGGTCACTCCGTCCTCACTTCAGTCTTTGACCATCTAACAAAGGTTGTAGTCATACAGTTAGTTAGACAATGGTTGAGTGTTAAAATGTCTTTATAGTTTGGAAGTGCATGCTGCAACCATGAATGCAGTCCTGAAATCATATACTGATCCTAGATGCCTTCCACTGTATTGCTGAAGAGTTGATGCAAAAAGGAGAAGGAGAAGGGAAAACAATGCCAACAAAATGCAAAAGCTATTTATGTTGGTTCTGGGGAGTAATTTATTGCAGTATTTTCATCGGGCATATCAGGCTGTCCAACATTTAGAAATATATTTAAAAATAAACACAAATCTCTTTCAGACCTTAACCAGGTAGCTACATCATTTAAGAGAAGATTTTGAAAACACCACAAACCAAATACTGCTAAAAACTGATTACCAGACAGTTTATCAAACACAGAAATATGAAAAAGAAGCAAGTAAATGGTGAAAGCAAACTATAATTGAAACACACACCCAAATCTTCTACACACACACACACACACACACACACACAAAGGGGTTAAAGTGCAGGAAGTTCTAGCAAATAGGTTTTCCTTAAATAAAAAGAAAAAGCATATGCCTGACGAAGTATGCACAAAGACTTTCAGAAATTAGTACAAGCTTAGCTTGATGAATTAGATACAAACCTTTACAGAAAAGTGAGACAATCATACCCTTGCGTGAGAATCAAGTCACAGACCCAAGAAAGATCAATTCTATTTGGCTAGGCATGTAAACTCCAACCTCTCGCTGCCATTGAATGCATGCCCACTCAGAGTGACCCTAAGTAGGCATACAGGATTCCATGATAGAAGGTAAAATACAATGTGCATTTCCCACTGCGGAAATTATTGTATGCATATTCCTCACTTTAATGATCACAAACCGTACAGCAGCACACTCATTTTAATCCTTAAGGAGACTAAAAACCCTCTCAGCCTACAATGATTCAAGGAAGGTTCAATCAATTCCTAATCCTTGTTGTGTATGGAAGTAGATATTGTTTGGCAGCTCAATCTGATGAAATCCTTAGAGAATTGGCAAGAACAAAGGAGAGATAGAAATATTTTAATTATGACATGTGAGAAATGAAAAAAAATCTAAAAAAATAAACTATAATAATGTGTTGCAATGTCGGTTTTCTGATCACTAAATTTTATTTTATGATATCTCCTTATGTGTTCATTTATCATTGTATAATTTGTTATAAAGCACCGTAAATATTGAACTATGAGCCTCTTGAAGCAAAGTTGGTAAAAGTCAGTTATTCCTTGTGGAAGGTCAATGGAATTTTACATTGTTGAAATAACCAAGTTCACTGGCTCATTTTCTTTACCATAGAACATGTGGAATACCTTGTTTTCATAGAAAATGTGATATATAGTGAAATCTTTGTACCCTGCATTCACTAAAATTTTCATCAATAGTTAACTCATGCCACTAAATTAGTAGACTCCATCTTTGCTTTCTGTTACTGATATTAAAGCCACATTAAAAAGAAGCCACATCAGGAGGGTGGGAAAAAAAAAAGAAGCCACATCATGGGAAGCTAAGACACACATACATGTGCATCTATAAAGTGACCAGATTTTAAGCAGGACACCATTGACCGAGGGGGGGGGGGTGGAAGGGGGGAGGGGCGTGTTCGTAATTAAAAATTTGGTCTATATGGAACAACAAAAATATTCAAAGAACGCAAAAATAGTATTGTAATGTGTTTATTTAAATTTAAAACGCCGTGGGATGCGGGACAAATTGTTAGAAAGCGGATGTCCAGTCACCATGCCTCAACTTTTGGCCACACGATAGGCCGCTAAGGTGAACTGTAGCACCAGGGGCAGACCACTCCTCAGAGATTCAGCGACAGGAGATCAAAAGCACAATGTTTGCCCAGGGGTCAAGGTCAAAGGGCATGGAGGGACCAAAAGGAGGGATGAATGGAAACAGGGGAGCAGGAAGAGGTTCCGTTACATTGTGGAGACTGCAGGCAAGGTCACAAAGCAAGATTTGTATGAACTGTTGAATGGAAGACCAACTTGCTCTCTAAACTTTCACTCACATCACAATTTTAAAAAAGGTTTGTTTCCTTTTTTTATAAAAAGAATTCTATCGTTGGTGCAAGTATGAATCATAAACATCTTTGAAAATAACTTTGGTCCTATCCACAAAAATTGAAATACCATATTTATCCTTAGGATCAAAAGTTCATCTTCTAGGAAATGCGTGGTTCTGCTTGTACAAAGTCACATGTGCAAAGATACCCACCGTACCATCCTTCTTAAACCTGAATACGGGCTCTTCGAATAAATTATAGAACACTTAAACTACCGTATTTGTTGCATCATTAGACACACTCCTACCACAAAAGTGGGGGGAAACAAGGGTGTATCTTATGGTCCGAAGGTGTGGCACCCCAGAAAATTTGTTAATGATCCCACGTGCCCGAGTACTGTCCGCTGCTGCTGCCTGCATGCTGTGGATTGCTGTGTCGTCGGGAGAAGTCCCGCCTCCTGGAGTCTCAATGTCAATCGGGTCAACGACCTGAAATAGAAAATGGGGACGTGGGGATGGGGGGGGTGAGGGTGGAGGGGGGGGGTCTGTTTCTCCGCTGGCCCCTGAGCCCTCCCTGCCCCCAGGTAACGCCCACAACACCCTGGTCCAGCCCACCCCGTGTGGCTCACCATTGTGCTCACCACGACGGGCCTTCTGCATCCTGCCGGTCTCGCCTTCCGCTTCCTCAAGCTGAACCTGAAGCCTGATCTCTCGGACACATGAAAAGCACAGTGCACACCTCTCCTCATTTGTTAATGAAAGTGATGATGGTTCTTAACACCACTGTCGATTTACACTGCTAAATATTACCGTATTTTGCTTTAATACATATTTTAGTATACTGGTACTATTTGGTTCAGAATATCTCTTTCTTGTTTTCTTGCTCTAAAAACTGGGTGTTTGACACAATATATGTACGTATGGATTGTGATACGCATTATACAGGTTCCCAATACAATGATTTATTGAATTTTTTTAAAAGAGAGAAAAAAGAAGATAAACTAATGAAAACAAAATGAAACAAAAAACCGGGTGCATCCTATGGTCAGAAAAATAATGGTATATAATATCAGTGTGTGTTTGCTTGTTTTGAAGTTTAAATGTTTGTGTACACCAAATCTGACCCAAGTCCACCGAATCATAGTCTAGTGTCTCTGGAAAGATGCGTGAGAAACTAGCCTCCAGGGAGGGGCACCAGGGCAGGGAAACACAATGGTGGGGGGAAGATTAGCCAAATGTTCCTTCTGCATTGTGTCCCGCCCCAGAATGTAAATCCATTCATCCAGACAGAAATGTGCCCCTGGCCTCACAGGGGTGTCCTAGAGGGATGGCAACATGGGATTCCAGAGAAGGGTAGGGCTCCGAGGGCACCGGGTACAGCCCCTAATTATGCAACGAAGAGACCGAGGCACCCGTGCCCACATTCCTACAGCACATTATCCGGGAGGCTAACACCTCGCCCACCAACACCTGAGCGCAGATGAAGCAGGGAGATAGTAGTTTAGGCCCCAGGAAATATTCGCAGGATGAGCAGGTTTTTTGGAAGAGGGCGTTCCCGCACGTGGGTGACAAGGAGGGGCAGAGGAGGCCACCATTCAGGGTTCCTGGATGGTGTCCCGGGCAGGTAGGAGGTGAGGGAATACAAAAGTTCTGCGTCCAACTAGACTTGATAGCAAAGCCCTGGACTCAGGTCCCAATTCTGTTCCTCTCCAGTAATGTGAAATGAGACATGTCACTTCTCGTCACTGTGCTGTTAATTCAACCCATGGCGCACCCTCTCCTCCATCTCTCTGTCTTGCCCATTCTTCCTGAGGCTCCCTAGTCATGAGGAACAGAACTATACACACGACCTCGTATGATGAGGAGTTAGGATAGCATGAGTCTAACTTCCTGATAAACTATGGTATCTGTTCAGGGTTGCAGTAACTAATAAAAAAGCCTCTTCTTTCTTTTTTGTTTTCTATTTCTTTTTAGCCTTTTCTTTTGTAAGTTCTACGGTAACAGAATAAATGTGCTATAATGTGAGAGTGTAGTTTTATTCATTGTCTTCCCTTTTTCTGAATTTACATAATTCTGCATACCTCCCTTATTGAACATCTATGATTCGACCAAGTGCAGCACAGGCTTACATTGACAAATGGACACCCAAGAGCTTCTTCTGGCCTCTGACCATCCCTCCCTCTGTCCACTCCCTCCCAGACAACCTGTGACTGCTGGAAGCCTTCACCTTTGTCGTCTACTAAAGTCTCCTTGATCAGAGGGAAGGAAGACTGAAGAAATACCAGGAAGTTAGAGTGTGTGTAGAAGAACCAATGCATTGATGTGAATTAAAGAGCAAAAGGACTTTACCAACTGTGTTAATCCAGGTGGACGAGAGAAACAAATTCATAAACACACATATGTATATTAGGAAGAGGTTTATATATGAGAAATGGAACATTGAGAAAGCATCCCAACCCAGTCCAGTCCAAGCCCACAAGTCTGATATTAACCCATCTGTCTGATAGCAGTCTAGAAAGTCTCCCTCAGATTCAAGAGGCACATGCAATGATGTCAAATGCAGAACCATCACAGGTAAGTAGGTAAGAAAGTCTTAAGATCCAGTGACGTTGTAAGCATCTCAGCACTGGCAGGAGTCTCTACACGGCTTTTCTGGCTTCAGAGGTCTAGTTCCATCAGGGTAAGCCCATGTGGCTTCTCCTCAGGAATGTCTCACAGAGAGTCAGCCTTGTGTCCTGTCAGTAGAACATCTCCAAGGGACTCAGGAGTGAGTCTCTCACCTCCAAGGGGGAAATATGGTCAGATTTCCCAGAATTCTCAGGAGAAATCCATGCCCACACTGAGGTCTCATTGGCTATCACTAGAGTGACAGGCTAGACTCCACCCCCACACTCTTACTCCTCAAATTGACAAAGATTAGGTGACCGCCACACCAATATATTGGTATTTAACCCTCAAAGCCCATGTCAGGGAAAGTTATCATCATTCCCCTTTTGTGGAATGAGCATTCACCTCAGAGAGGTGAAGGAGCTGCGCTCAAGTTTCCCAGGTGGGCACCCAGGTGGCCAATGGCAGAACTGGAGCTAAAGCACTATCTGCCTGGCTCAGTCTTTTCTCGGGAGACCCTGGGCCACCTATTAGGAATGGCTGGACTCACAGAGGTTCAGACTGGGACTCAGAGGCGGCCTTCTGCAGAGGCTCTGAGCCCAGCACTGGGTCCTACAGGGTTCCCAGCCCCACTCCTGTGATTAAGAAGGAAACCAACTGAGTGTACATGTGGGCGAAAACTTTGGCCTCCCGCCCACCCGCCCGCCTGTGCCCCAGCCTGATCTGAGGCTGAGGGGAGCCCCACCCTCTGCAGGGCTGCCTCCCAAGGAATTCCCCATGCTCCCCTGCTCTGGAAAAGGCCACTGGGCCAACATGGAGAGCATTTTCCTTCCGCCTAAAACCCAAACCACACGCACACACACCTTGGAGTCTTAGCTTCTGACAGTTCTCTAAGTAGCACGTAGATCCTGACCTCACACACTCATCTGAGAGAGAGGTGGAAGTCACATGCACACTAGAACTTTCAGGTCAAAAGCAAAAAGCAAATGGACAGCTCAAACTCTACCCTAAGAAGCTCGGAGGAGCTGCCCAGAGAGGAGGAGGAGAATGGCTGCATCACCTGAAGAATGGAGAGAGGAGGTTTCCAGATGGGGTCCATGTAGAATCACCCACCCGGGGCTCCTGCTTGTAGATCAGAAAACTAAGAGGAGAGGGAGAGAGGGACCAGACCTCAACCTGGTACACCAAGCCTTGAGGGCTTTGAAGCCACTGGCATGAAGCAGTGATTAGCAGAGAGGTCTGTGGGTCCTGCCCCTATCCGAGCTACGTCGATGCCCTCCCCAGAAGATTGTGCTACAGAGGACAGCCCTGAATATACAGGCCAGTGAGAGGGGCATGTCTGCCCAGACCACACTGAAGCAGAGGGAGAGAGAGAGAGAGAGAGATCCTGGCCCACCAAGCCCGGAGAAAAACACTCCTTCTCAGAGCACAAAAGGCACAGAGAGGATCATAGGGCCAGCCCCACCACTAGACACGGCACTCTCTCACTGACCCACCATGCTGCAGAGGACAAGCCTGGAGACACAATTTGGGAATTACACCCAGTCTGACCCCACACACACACACACACACACACACACACACACACACACACTGGCCTGAATCGGGAAGGGCAGCAACGATAGCAAAACAACCAAGTCCCTGAAGAATCCCCAAAATAGACTTTGGACTCGGAGACTAGGGTTTAGCACCTCATCAGAGTAGATCAGAAAACATGCATAAGAGTCAGTGGACAGATCTTGGAGTATTTATAGGCTCTTTTTTCCTTCTTCTTTTTCATACCTATCTATATAAGAGAGACAAGATAAACAATCCTGAGGCGAAAACAATGGGACATAGGGTTACAAGGGGACAAAGGATAGGAGGAGGTGGGGGCAAGAGAGAGGGGAGCCAGCAAATCCCGGGACCAGGGAACAATAAGAGATCTAAAATTGATGGCGACGAGGATGTGGAACTCCTGATAAGGTTTGATCAACATAGATGAGAGGAAATACTGAGAACAGAATGGATGTTGAACATGCTAGTGGGACAGGAGGTGAGTAAAAGGAAATAGAGGAGAGAACTAGGAGGCAAAAGACCTTTATAGAAGTATCAATATAGGCATGTACATCTGTACCCTCCTTGTGACCCTTCTGAGAGGAGATAGCCAATTGTCTACAGGTGAGCTTTGGGCCTCCACTCTACCCCCACTCTTTTTACATCGATACGATTCTTTGATGTCTGATGCCTGATACCCGGTCCTTGTTGACACCACATAATCACATGGGTGGATGTGCTCCTCCCATGTGGTCTTCGTTGCTTCTCTGCTAAATGGCCACTTGTTCCGTTTCAAACTCTAGGACCCCAGATGCTATCTCTTCTAATAGCCAGACACCATCAGCTTTCTTCACCACATTTGTTAATGCACCCGTTTTGTCTTGGGTGATTGTGTAGGGATGGTAGGTGTGACAGAATGCCAGTGTTCTTGCATTGAGGGAGTACTTGAGTAGAGACCCAATGTTTTTCTGCTAACTTAATACTTAGCATATAAATATATATATATATATATATATACAGAGACCAATATCCATATTGCTATATATTAAAATATTCACAGATGTTCACGAGGATGTGAAGGGAGGGGAGGGAGGGAATAAAAAGAGGAGCTGCTACCAAGGGCTCAAGTAGAAAGAAAATGTTTTGAAAATAATGTTGGCAATATATGTACACATGTGCTTGATCCAATGGATGTATGGATGGTGATAAGAGCTGTAAGAGCACCCCCATAAAATGATTCATTTTAAAAGATTACAACCTTGACCCCCTTATGGAAGTTGCTGTGAGCTGGCATCAACCGTGTAACACACACATTCCATGGGAAATGTTCTCTGCGGAGTATTTTGTGAAATTCCTTTTCTAATATCATTACTTCAATGATTGTACAAAGAATGATTGTACAAATCATTCTTCACCCCCAAGCAACAGTTGTCCCTGGGTCACAATGTGTGTGTGTGTGCGCGCGTACTTGTGTGTGTATGTGCACGTGCTTGTGTGTATATGTGTGCATGTGTGTGTGCGTCTCACATTGCACCGCCAGGACTCCTGTTCTTCTTCTGGTTTTAAATTGGGTTTTCTCTGATTCTTTGTGCTTGGAGAATAGAAACAATATTTCACATTTTTAAGCAATAGATATCCTTCTAGCAGAAAAAAAAAACCTTTGAAGAATGTAATCACTGTACTTCTAGATATTGTTGCATTGGCCTATATTTCGCTGTATAGATTTCCAACATCATAAACAAAACCTTAAAGAAAATAATTCAGTTGGAATTCTATATATCAGTAAAGGGAAATCTGAAGGGGAAAAAGGAGAGCAATCTATTTAAATAACATCCAGGGGAATAGAATACTTAGGAATGAATTTAACTCGGGACCTAACAAAGGATTTCTCTGGTGAAAACTATAGAAATAACTGCTGAAGGACAGATATTGTATGTGATTACTGTAGCAACAAATGCAGGAAACGCTTTTATTCTAAAAGAGACATATTTTGATGGTTCCCAGGAGTGGGAGGGGAGGGTCCGAGGAGCAAACACAGGCTGGAGGGAGGAAAGTGTGAACTTGGATGAAAGAGATCAAACCCAACAGTTAGCATATTATGCTAACAGGGTAGCATATTAGGGAGGTAGGGCAAGACAGTGGGAAGCATGCAAGAATTATGGCCAATACTGTTACACATACAATTTTATAACGGTGTGCATAATCATTACAAGGAATTGATAAAGTTAAAGGAAAACGACAAATGCAAAGAAACTAGTTGTGAAGCAGACTCTAACCCATGGCAGCCCCGATGTGTCAGCCTAGACCTGTGCACATAGACTTGTCCCTGGCTTTGAGTTTTAGTAGGTAAATCAATAGGCCTTTCTCTCATGGTACAGTCATCTGGGTGACAGTCAATCTTCAGCCTTTTAGTTAGCAGTCAAGCACTTCAATGTTTACACCCCTCTTAAGGAAGTTAACAAACTGTTAAATAATGCATTTTTTATCCTACCTTAGATAAATAAATATATGTAACAACAATGGAATTTCATATAAATACTGTGCGCTAATAGATTCTGCCACTGGAGCTTCAACAATGGAATTTCTTAAATCCTTCATTTATAGCTTGCATATGGTGGAAAGTTGGTAAAACATCAGAAATAACTGGTTATTTTTATTGAACACTTCTGAATGTGGACCCAGGCTGTATGGATGGCAGTTTTACTTTTCTTATTTATTTATTTATTTTTTTACTTTTCTTATTTAAAAAAAAAATAAGATGCAAGTCCACACCTAGGTGGATGGAACCAAGGCTTTCACGCAGCTTGTGTTTGACTGATAACTAAAACCAAAGTAGGTTGCTGTCTTGACCTTTGTACTCCTTACATAATTTTAAAAATTAATATTAATTTGGAGAAGGTCTCTCTGCTGAGAGTCACCACTAAGGTTGTCAAGAAGATGCTTAAAACATTGCTTCCCTTAATTAAAAAAAAAAAAACCGCAAAGGGGCCTCGGGAAAAAGCTACTGTACACAGAAATGCCTGGGGGGAGGACCAGGTAGTATGGCAATGGGTCAGAGCAAATGCAGGGCTATATACGGTAGCCAACTGGAGTGGGGGAACGGGGCCGAGGGGCAGATGGTGATGTGTAAAAAGGGAATGGGGCACTTACCCACCGACGGGGAGTGTATTGTTTATATCTCCATTTGAAAAATTAAAAACGAGAAATTAAATTACGAACACCGCTTCCCCTGGGAAATGAATGGAAACGTGGACGTAAAAGGAAGAGCGTGGCAGCTGTTGGCAGGCCCTGTGGAGTCAGCTCGGACTCATCCCAACCTGAGAGCAACAGCACACAACCACCTTCTCCAGCCCCTGGGTCACTCCATCTCATCCCAGGGACCCATCTGTCTGATAACATGTCCAAAGCACATTAAACAAAAGCCTCCCCATCCTCACTTTTAAGGAGCATTCTGGCTGGACTTCTCCCAAGACAGAGTTGTTTGTTCTTCTGGAAGTCCTCGATACTTTAAATTTTCTTCCCCAGCCCCATAATTCAAATACACCCATTCTTCTCTGGTCTTGCGTATTCAAGGGCAAACTTTCACATGCAAGTGAGGTGATTGAAAGTGCCATGCCTCGGGCCAGGGGCACCTTAGTCTTGGGGTCCAGAGAGGTCTTATGCAGCAGACTTTCCCAATGCAATGCATCGTTTGATCTCTTGACGTCTGCTTCCAGGAAATTGGTCATGGGTCCAGGCA
>PVJH01041499.1:0-14924 GCA_004026705.1 Nesogale talazaci | reverse complement strand
ATATCATTCTCCTATGACGGGTGACAGCTTCCCAGAGGCGTGTGTGAAAGACGGGGCTTCAGGGATCATCTGTTCGTTTTCAATGATTTCCAAAGGGAAGCCACTGCCCTGGGGACTCCACTGCCCTTCTCCTTTCTCAGTGATGGTGCTTGTTCATCCCCTCCATGCGTGTGCGGACAGAGCTGGGGCCAGTGCCGGTGGCTAATGAGCTGCCTGCTCCTCAGGAAGCTGCTGTCCCCGACGTCGCCGAGAGCGCCAGGGAGGAGGCTGGGGCTCAGAGCTGGACCGGAAGGGGCCACCGCCTCCCACCCACTCTTCCGTCGGATCCCGCTCTCCCCATCCACCCATCACGTTGACCGGCATCCTCTTGTCCTTCTCCAGGGGGAGTTCTCCCGCCAGCACGGCCCCAGTCCTCGGGGCGAACTTTTGCAGAGCATTGGGGCTGTCTCCACGACAGACCCAGACCGGTCTGACTGTCCTTCAGGCCATCCGCGCACTCGCAGCTCTCTCCCCCAGCACCGCAATCGAAACGCTCCATTCTTTTCCGGCCTTCCCGATTTGACAAAGAATGCAAGTGAGTGTCTCTCCAGAATATCCAGAAAAGAAAAACAAACAGATGCAAAGTGGGCATCGTGCTTCCCGCTGTCATCCAACGTCCAAGTCCAGGGGCTGAAAAGGAAGACGGGCTGTTTTCCTCCCCTCACTCCCACACAGCAGGAAGTGCAGTCTTGCTGAACTGCAGCCTCCAGCGGGTGCGGGAGGGAGGGGCGGCAGGTTTCTCCTTGCATCTTGCCCGGCATGTCTCTGAGCGACCGTGTGTGTGCCGTCCTAGTCTGCACGCTGCCGCCAGGATTTCTGCCTCTCCCACTTCACGGGGCCCTTTCCTGCCAGGCTGCTCTGCACTGGACCACTTCACGAGGAGGAGCCCACTGCCGCTCCTGGCTGAGCTGCATGTGTCAGGGTGCACCCAGGCCTGTGGGGGCTCCCATCAAGGGGTGTCTGTATGGAGGGGAGAGAGACGGGGCTTTCTACTCCTGCAGAGAGCTGGCCAGGGAGGTCCCCCGGGCGGTTCAATCCACTTCAATGTATCCGCTCCGT
Organism: Nesogale talazaci; assembly: GCA_004026705.1. Taxonomy (NCBI): domain Eukaryota; kingdom Metazoa; phylum Chordata; class Mammalia; order Afrosoricida; family Tenrecidae; genus Nesogale; species Nesogale talazaci. Next base: position 13,826 of record PVJH01041499.1, on the reverse strand, counting down.
GGCAGCCAGCACCAACGACTCCCAGAAACAACATGCATTGCTCAGAGAGGTTCACGTTTAAGGTGAAAAACAACCAACAAACACCCTGCAAAACTTAAAAAAGAAGTAAAACCAAGGCCGTTTAGAAGGATCCCGTAATTTGAGAAGCTGGAGGACAGGGCGTTGGCGGTTTAAGGCAAGGGAGGGAGGAAACTGCGGCTCCCCTGGAGAAGCCTGACGTGGCATCACTGTTGGCATCGCCTGGGCCCCCTGGCCATGCGGTGGGTGTCATGCCAGGCTTCCCAGAGAACCCTGAGTGGCATAGCAGTCACATGGCTGGCTGTTACCCAGAAGGTCTGAGGCTCCAGCCCCCCAGCTGCTCCCCAGAGGACAAGGCCTGCTGGACTTCCCGGGCCCAGGGACTATCCATCCACTCTGTTCCACAAAGTCACACTTCTTCAGCCGGGACTTGGCAGCACCAACAGCATGGGGTTCCTGGACCGTGCAAGAGGACTGGCCAGTGACCGTGAGCCCGCTCCTGGTCTTCCAGGCCCCAGGCAGCATCCAGAGCCCACGTCTGCCCGGTGGAGGCAGACAGTGCAGGTCTGGACCCCACCAACAACACGAGCAGTTCCTGTCCGCTGGTGTCCTGGTGGTTTAGAAAGTCACGTTTCCCCGAAACCAAACCCATCCATGTCCATCCAGGCCCGACTCAGGAGGGCTCTGAAGGACAGAGCCTGGGGCCCTCTGGCTTCCCAAGGCGGTAACTCTGCCCAGAAGTAGGGGCCCGTCTTCCTCCTATGACCCAGCCATCGAGTTTGAACACCTGACCTTGCGGCCCCCGTTCAGAGCATAGCCACTATGCTGTTGCCACTGCCACCAGGGCGTCTCTTCCTAAAACCAGCGTTTCCCGAATGGGGGTGGGGCCGACTGTCCACGACAGGGACTAGAAGGCAGATGCCCACACTGTGGGGTGATGGGCTGGAGCACCAGGATTCCACTGCCGGGTCCCGGTGATTTTTCTTGCTCAGCAAGGGGAGGAGGGCAGTGGGGCTCTGAATGGCCATCTGAGTGTGTGTGGTGACGCGGGGAGAAGGCTCGTGGTGCTGGGAGGATGAACCCCCATGCGGGCCCCAGCGGCCAGCGGTCCCACACCGACCCACACCCTGCCATGGAACCGGGGCTGATCCAGGAGCTGGTTTCCCCAAGATGAGCTCCTGGTGGCCGGTGACAAAGGAGGCCTGACTCACTGGCCTGTCAGAGAGGACACATCTATGAGCCCCATGGGCGCCGTGTCCTCTGTCTGGGGGGTTCCCAAACCTGAGCCTCTGTCTCAGCGACCAGCTGTCTGGGTCTTGAGGGGCTGTCAAGTGGGAGCGGCCTGGCTGTAGGCTGAAGTGACGGCAGATGGAAACCCCGCTTGGCTGCATGGCCATTCCTGTCTGAGGGTTGCCTGCTTTGGTACGGACCCTCTGCATGTGGGCCTTCTCTGGAGGGGGTGGGGGCGGGGGAGGGGGTGAGGTACAGGGGGTCTTGTGTAGTAGCTGGATGCCCCAGGCACCTGCGTTCTCGACAATCGTGGCAGAGGACACCACCCTCTGTGATCTTTGCCCTCTTCTGTGTCTCAACCCTTTTATCAGAGCTGTGATCCAGTCCTTGGGCCTTCCCCAGCTTCAGGATAGAAAGGCCCCCAACCACCACCACCCCTATGCCCCCGAGGTCACGGGGAGCCTAGAATGGACTAAGCGGTGGACTCTCTCCACCTCCTCAGAGGCAGGCGCAGAGCGACCGTGAGCCTTAGCTTTTGTCTTGTTCTGAGAGGCGGTCCAGAAATCCCCGAGAATCAAGGGTGCGTCAGAGCTCAAAGGTAAATGTGCTGCGTGTGGAGAGGGCAGGGGCGGGAGCTGGCATCCCCCCCACCACACCCACCCCCCCTTCCAGGAAAGCCGTTGTGACTAGTACTATTCCAAAGAGACGGGCCAGGCACGCCCTGGCTTCTCCTGGCTCTGTGTGGCCCATCTCGATTGTACCCACAGGGTTTTTCTCTAAGGGTGGGGGTGGAGAGACAGAGCTGGGATGCGTGCTGTGGCTCTGCAGAGATGCTAGTCATGGGTTGTCATGGTAACCCTCAGAGCGCCATCTTTGAGCGCACACATACATACATACACACACACACACACACACACACTCACACAAACCTCAGAGAGAACCCCACCTCCCTGCCCCCCAAAGGTCAGCCCTTGAAGCTATTCTCCTGGATAAGTGGATCATTAGCCTGCCTACCTTGCCCCTGCCCCTCCCCCTTAAATCTCTGCTTTGCTTTTTCTTTTTTAAATTTATTTTCATTCCAAGGCTCCACAAATAGAAAACACTGGAACGTGAGGGAAGAGGCGATTAGGTGTCTTCTCGTATGGATTTTTCGTCATGAGCTCTGCACCTCTGGCCCCTCTCCTGCCACCTTGGAGTTTCTTTCTTTCGGATAGCTGGCCCACACAACCACTCTCCCCGCCCTCAGTCAGTCGCTTTCAGTCTCCAGGAGCAGAGAGCCGAGAGGAGGCGCGTGCTCCTTACAGAGCCTGTGGAAGAACACCGACTGTCGCTGTGTGTTGGGAACGGACCTGGAGGGTCTAACGGGACCCCGCCATCCTGGAGCCGCAGACACAGGGTGGATCGCTGACCTGGCTGCCTTCAGAGAGCGCGGGTGAGATGAGGTCGCAGCTCTCTAGCTTCTCTGGCGTGGTCTGGCTGAATTCCACCCGACACAGATTTGTTTGTTTTCCAGCTCTGCAGGCCGTATTTAATATTCTTCACCAACACCACACGTGAAATGCACCAGTCCTCTTCCATCCTTCTCCAATGTCCAACTTTCACGTGGAGTGGTTGAAAATACCCTGGCGGGGTCAGGTACACCTTTGTGCTGCCTGTGCTTTTAAGCCCCCTTGTGTTAGTCCGGGAGGGCAAGAGAGACAAATTCATGGAGACTCATATGTGTGGATGAAAGAGCTGTATGTACAAAGGCACTCGAATATTGAGAAAACATCTCAGCGCAGTCCAGATCAAGTCCCTATGTCCGAGATTACCCCATAGGTCCAAAATGAGTCTCTAAGTTGCTTTTCAGACTCACGAAGCACATGCAATGATGCCGAGTGCAGGAAGATCATAGGCAGTGCGTGGGAAGTCTTGTGGATCCAGTGGCAGTGTAAGTATCTCAGGGCTGTCAGAAGTCTCCATGTGGCTCGTCTGGCTTCAGAGGTCTGTCTCCACCAGCCTCTCTCCACACGTCTTCTTCACAGGAAGGTCTCTCTCAGAGAGTGCAGGGGAGAGAGAGAGAGAGAGAGAGAGAGAGAGAGAGACTCTCCCACCTCCAAGGAGGAAATACAGGAGTTCCTAGAATCCTCAGGGGAAGGCCCCACCCACACAGAGGCCTCATTGGCAACATCCTGACTGACAGGCTAGACTTCACCCCTACACTCTGAGCCCTCAAAGTGACACCAGATTATGTAACTACCACAACCTTGAAGAAGTCTTTTGCAGAAGAATTTTCCAGTGCTTGGCTCCTGCTCCCATGGGCCTTGATTGTGGGATCCATGGCGATTGTAGCCTACTCTCTGTGTCTCATGAAGGGGCCCAGGTGGGGTGCAGCGGTTACATCGTGGGCTGCTCACTGCAAGGCCAGCAGTTCAAAGCCGCCAGGGTTCCTCAGGAAAAAGGTGGTGCTTTTACTGCTGTAAGGAGTGACCGTCTCAGAAAGCCACAGGGGCACTTCTGCCCTGTCCAGTAGGGTGACAATGAGCGGCATCAGCTGGTGACAGTGAGTTTGAACTTGAGCTGGTTGTGGCCCGATGCTGATGTCTGGCCCAGCTGTGAGGACTCTGGGTTTCTCTATGTTGGCAGAAGCGCCCTTCATTCTGAAGGCTGCAGTCCATGATCTTCATCGATAAGAGTGTCCAGTCCCCTCTGTCCTCAGCAAGCTAGGGTGTGTTGTCCACACGTGGCAGGCTAAGCGCTCCTCTTTTCCTCTTTGCTCTAGGTATTTTTAAAAAATTCTAACTCTTCATATTTTCCCTTACCCCTTCTCCTCCCCTATGAACTCCTAATAATTTACAAATTGTTATTACCTCTTCATATCATACACTGTCCAATGTGTCATTTCACTCATTCCACTCACCCTCATTGTCTGCACCCCAGAGAGGAGGTCCCATGTCGATCCCAGAAATTAGTTCCCCCTTTCTACACCCATGTAGTTTGTTGTTAAACTGTTTAGTTCCCCCTTTCTACTCCACCATCTCTCCACCTTCCCAGTGTCATCACTCCCCACTAGTCTCAAGGGATCATCTATCCTGAATGCCCACATTTCTGACTCCAATGGACATTCCCTGGTCTAGCTGAATCTGTCTTGCAGAATTGGGATAATGATAGTCGGTGGAATTGAGGCATTTGAGAATGAGAGGAAAGTTGCACGTTTCATTGCTACTGCACTGTACCTAGACTAGCTCATTGCCTAGCTGCAACCTTTCTGTAAGAGGATGTCACTTCACTTATTGATGGGTTTTGGGTCCCTAATCTGAACTCCCCCTCATTTATAATGATATAATTTTTAGATCTTTGATGCTTGATACCAGATCCCTTTGACACCTCGTGGTCATACAGACTGTTGTTCTTCTTCCATGTGGGCTTGCTTCTGAGCTAAATGACCACTTAATTACCTTCAAGTCTTTAAGAGCCCAGACGCACATCTTTTGATAGCTGGGCACCATCAGCTTTCTTCATCACATTTGGTTATGCACATATTTGTTGTCAGCGATCATATCAGAAAAGTGAGAATATAATGTTATGATTATTAGTTCTTGAAACCTGATAATTGATCCATTTGACATCTCTTAGTTCCATGAGCTGGAATCATTCTGAAAAGGAGGGTGAGGATGGTTGTGCCACTGGAACTGCCCCAGTGATGTCACTGAATGGTACATTGTGATAGGTAGGTTCACTGTGCCAACCGGCCAATAGGAACGTGTGGGATCTATCAGGTCACAGTTTGATTGGAGGGCACAAAGATAAATGGCTTTGCAAGGTCTGCCCCCATCTCTCTTGCTCTCTGGTGATCAGACCAGCATGTTGCTGCTGTGGTTAGTTCTCTGCCTCAACCCATGAGTTACACGACTTGTGGGCCAAGCCAACCTGTATATGGCAGTTACATTATTTCCTGTTAACCTGTGAAGGGGTGAAGCCTTGCCTGTCAATCAGCTCGAAGTTTGATGGCCTCATTTGGAGATGCTATACAGATAGATGGCTCAATGGAGGCCAGTCACACTCTCTGCTTCATCAACCTGCTGACAAGACACTTTGTAGCAGCACTGTTGGAGCCAGAGCCCTGGGACTGGAGGAGCCATGCACGTGGAGACCCCTGCCAGTGCTGAGGTGCTTCCACCATCATGGGACCCACAAGACTTTCCACCACAGCGATCTTCCTGCATTCAGCATAACTGCATGACTGCGTGAGTCTAAAGAGGGGTTTATGGAGTAGTCACGACATATGGGATAATATCACACTTATGGGCTTGGTCTGGCCTGAACTGGGGTGCTTTCTCAATATATAATTACTCTTTATATAAAACTCTTTCTTATACATGGTGGAGTCACCTAATCTGGTGTCACTTTCAGGATGAAGAGTGTAGGGGTGGAGTCTAGCCTGTCAATCTGGAGATAGCCAATGAGACCTCTGTGTCAGCACAGTTTTCTCCTGAGAATTCTGGGAAATCCAGCTATATTTCCCCCTTGGAGGTGAGAGACTCACTACCCAGTCCCTTGGAGATGTTCTACTGACAAGACACAAGGCTGACTCCCGGTGAGATATCATGGAGAAGTCAAATGGACCTACCCTGATGGAACCAGACCTTGGTAGCCAGAAAAGCCAGGTAGAGACTCCTGTCAGTGCTGAGATGCTTCTAGAGCCACAGGATTCATAAGACTCTGCACCCACTGGCCTGTGAGGGTCCTGGTGTCATTGCATGTGCTTCGTGAGTCTGGAAAGGACTTTGGATTGGTATTGGACGTATAGGCTAATATCGGACTTATGACCTGAACTGGACTGGGTTGGGATGCTTTCTCAATGTTCCATTCCTCTTGTATGTAAACCTTTCCCTTATATCCACATGTGTGCCTATTTGTTTCTCCAGTCTACCCAGACTCACACAGGAACCTGCAGGGCTGTCGCACGGAGTCAGCACTGAGTCTGAGCCGCTGAAGGACTGAGCAAGTTTGACCTTGAATCTGCAGCCGTCCTCCCTTTCTCGCCGTGTGTGGTGACCTTCCATTTGGACGATTCGCTCTTGGACCTGGGTTATCGCTCTCTGGGTCTCTACAGCGGGAAGCGCCACCCTCGGGGGCATGATAAATGGTTTATGATAGGGAACGAGCCTGTGACGCGAAGCCCCTGAAAGGACCCTGCAGACCATCAAGTCCGCCCTCCTTGTCCCTCTGCCAGGAAGGTGAAGCAGGAGACGTGGAGCATCGTGCCCAAGGTGATCCTCTCAGCTCACGCCAGGCTGCCGTCTCTCCCCCGACTCCCTCCGGGGGCTGTCTCTGAGTTCCTCGGGTCTGAGTGAGTCCCGCCTGCCGCCCCCACAGCTCCCGTGCTCCCCATCCTCGTAAAAACAGTAAAACACGGTTGTTGTGGCTGTGAGTGAGGTGGAGGTGGACAGAACAAATCACCAAGTTTTATGTTCAGTCACATTCACATGCTTCTGCTCACCCGCTGCAGATCCACCGGGCACCACAGCTCACCCCTCTTTTCCGTCTTCATGCCCCTTCGGCCCAGACCCTCTGATCCTCGTCCTGGGTAGATTCTGCCTCCGGGTCCCAAATGGCTGACTGTGCTACAGTGTGCGCACCTCGCCAATGCTTCCGCGCCCCTCATGTTATTGCTGCTGTCAGGTGCCGTGGCTCCGGTGCCAACTCGGGGGGACCCCCACCCACTCCCGGACACCATGGACGAATCGCCCCTGCTCCCAAGCCACCTTGGCCATCGCTCTTGGTTCCGGTCCGTTGCTACAGCTACAGTGTCAGTCCAAGGCGTCTCCCTCGCTGCCTCTCGACCTTCTGGGCCCAATGCCCTGTTCCAGGAGCTGGGCCCTCCCCACGCCCCGCATGCCTTGATCCTGAGGAGCACGCTGGCTGTGCGTCTCCCGGGGCAGAGCTGCGTGTTCTCTCGGTGCCGGTGCACTTCCTTCACCGGCACCATCAGCTAGACCAGGGGTTTCCCACCTTCCTGACACACACCACACGGGTGGCGACCCCCCCACCCCCGGCCATGAAGTCATTCTCGCTGCTACTTCATAGTCTCCATTCTTCTTCAGTCTTCTCATTACGTGTGCAGTTTTCACAGGCATGAGCACGCGAGTAAATAAAAAGACCGTGGCTGGGGTCAGGCCACCCTTGCTGGTCAGTGCTGGACAGAGGTCTCGTGAAGCAGATTTGTCCAGTGCGATGTGCCCTTTGACCTCTTGACTGCTGTCTCCGTGAGCCAGGACTGTGGACCCCAGCAGGAGGAAGTCCCTGAGAGCTTCAGCCTGGCTTCCATCGGTCACCATGTTGCCTGTTGATCCAGGGATGAGGATTTGGGTTCCCTTCACAGACCTCTCTTGCCTTTTGACTGAACGTTGAGCCACTAGGATGAGTTCATTTCTGGACCTTAAGGGGGACAAAGGGTCGTCCTCTTGGGGTTCCTTCCTCCAGACCCCCTCCCACCAGTGAGCCTGGTCACTGTGGCCAAGAGTGACCACATTCTGATTCTGCGCGGCATTTACTCCTGCTCTTGTTTACTCGTTACTCTGTAACGTGACCCTTTCAGAGCAGCTGGTAGTGCTGGTTCTTCTTCCCTCGGGAGTGGGAAACTGGTGCCTGTGGGCTCCTCAGGATAGGGGATACCGGTGCCTGTGGGGTCCATGAGTCCACTGGCCTCATGGGGTCCAGTTGTCTTGATTTCCACCCCTCTTCTTTCCTCCAGACACACAGAGGCCCACAGCTGCACCAAAGACACCTACTCACACGCTTTTTGTCCTGTGAGCTACATTATGCCAAGTGACCTTGGTGTCCCCTGAGACCATAGTCCTGACCCCTCAGGTCTAGTAACTCATCCCACGAGGTCACGCAAGGTCACATCCCAGGTCACCGTGGAATCACTAGAACAGGCAAATCGTGAGAAGACAAAACATCCTGGGTCTGGGTCCCCAGAATGTCCTCTCTGCCTCTGCCCTCCGGCATCAGGCAGCAAGATGTCTAAACCACCCTGAGAGAAGGATCAGGGGTCTGCATCATCGTCTTCCAAGCGTGGGAGCACCAGGACAGTGGTCGTACTGGGCTTTGTTGTGAAGGGACATGAAGGCCCAGCGTGGAGCTCTCGGCCAGTAACTGCCTGGTGGCTCCTGGGGACAACGTCCCAGCCGTCTGCTTCTGTCAGCCTCACCGTCTGGAGGACCCTGGGAGGACAGCTCCTCTCTGCCTCACCAGGCTCCTCGGAGTCACAGTCAACTTGCTCCTAACATGCACACATACATATGTACACATGCATACACACATGTACACACATACGCACCCACAGATATGCACACGCACACATATACATGCACACAGATATGCACACGCACACACAGACACATACATACAGATATGCACATGCACACACAGGCACACACACAAACACACACGCATATACACATACACACATATATGTACAAACACATACACATACCCATGCTCACATACACACAGATATGCACACACATGCCAGCATGAACACATACACATGTGCACACACCAGCATGCATACATACACACGCACACACACACACGAGTACACACATGCATGTGCACACACACATGATGACAACAGGAATTACCAGTGAAGAGCACTGGAAATGGGTCTGTCACCTCATCTCTAACTCAGGGAAGGAGTCTCGGTTGCGCAGTGGTTAAAGCGCTCGGTAGTCAAGGAAAGACCAGCACCTTGAGCGTCTCCACCTTTGTGCTCAGGGAAAACCACCTGGTGATTGGCCGCCCTCAGCCTCTGCCCCCAGCACCCCCAGAACTCCGTCTCCCACACCAGCAAATAAGCAAACACAGCCCCATGCCCACGGCCACACGATCGGTGCTGACCCACGGCCTTCCCCATGCCTCAGAGGGGAAGACATGCCTTGAAGCATAGAGGGATTCATGTGGAACCTGGGCCTGGGGAGATGGCGGCCTTAAATCTGACGATGGCAGCACCCCCCCTTCCCCGACCAGAGCGCTCTCTCATTCCCCTCTGATGATTCACTGTCTGCGAGCCGGGCTTCCACGGCTCATAGGAACTGTATATTAAAATAGCCTCTGTAACCTCTCCGTCCAAATTGCTTTTGCCACGACACGCCATCATTTCTCCTCTAATCTGCTCTTCCTGCCAGGCGCTCCAGCGAGCCGGCTCATATCTTCTGTGGTAGAAAATGTGTACATACTTCCTGCCCACGGATCTGTCTGTCCACCTCCCGGGCCATCTGGCCCCACAGGGATCAGAGCCTCCGGGACTCTGTCAGGGGTGGGGGCCCTGTGAGTCGGCAAACCCCCGCCCCACATGCCAGAGAGCCTCGCCCCATGAATCACTCCTGCGTGTCCCCTGTCCTCCCCAGAGGACTCGGACTCTCCAGGCAGTGGCCGGGTCTGCTGTGTTCTCCGGTGTATCTTAGACTCTGATGGGTACAGAACAGGTGACAGCTGAGGCCAAGGCACCATGTCAGGGCGACTTCACTCACAGTGACGCTGCAGGACAGCGCAGCACTGCCCCACTCCTTCTCAGGAGCAGACAGCCTCCTCTTTCTCCTGCAGAGAAGCCAGTGGGTTCCAAAGCACCCCCCCCTCCGGGGCTCCTGGCCTGGCCCCCAATACGCCTAAAGGCAAACCCGTGGCTCTGCTGGCTCAGGTGAGTGAGAGAAGCCATGGATGCCCCTGGCTCCACTTCCGACGCCATGTGATCTCAGGTTTCGAGCTTCCTGCACACGCAAAAACATTCCCTCAAACACTCCGTGGCCATGCGTCTCATGGTTCAGATCCCATTGCTATGTGAGGCCTGGTTTGGGGCTGAGACTGAGGACATATGCTGATTGCAGTCCACAGCTGCCCAGCGTCATGCAGTAGGGCTGCCGCCGTCGTGTGCTCTGGGCAGTCGTCGTGATTGGAGGCGTCTGCCCGATGTTTCTCAGCAGAGTAAAGGCTGGGTTCAACCCATCGGCCTTTGGGCAGGCAGCTGAACGCTTAACCACTGGCTTTGGGTGAAGCTCTCCTGTCCCAGCTGCTTCATCACGACCCACTCCGCACCCTGTTCTCAGCCCTGGGTGCCGCTCTGCAGGTCTTTGGGCCGATCCAGGCAGCCTGGTGGTGTTGGGGGCTGTGATGCTGATTCCGATGCCTAGAGACCCCTGTGACAGAGCAAAGACACCCCCCCCCTGCCCCGTAGGGTCTCTTGGACTGCTACCTTGACAGCCACGCCTCATCAGAGCTGTCCCCTGCTGGTGGGATCGGGCCACTGGGCTTTGGAGTGGCAGGCCAGTGTGTGCTCACTGGAACTCCTTCCCTGTAACTCCGGCCACTGCATTTTACTGACATTTGACTGATCCCAGAGTTCTCTGCGAAACTCCAAAAATTCTGGGGCCACCAAGGGCTCCTATCCTTGACAAAGAAACCCTCTCTTGTGGGTGTTATAAGGGCCCCCCCCCTCCAACCACAGAGGATGTGGGCCGTGGCCAGTGGGCTAGACCAGGGCCCCACTCCACTCCAGCCTGGGTGCCTTTGAGAAGGGAAACACGTGGACGTGAGAGAATCCAGTTTTACCTTCCTGGGTTTCGAGGTGTGGGAAAAACAAACACAGAGACTTTATTGACTTTGTGTGGGTGATGTAACACCCACCAGGCAGTTTCTCATGGCCCTCTCCTCATGATGAGTTCACAGTCCATCCTGCGGCTGCCCAACGAACCTGGGCCATAAAACGAGGCCGGTCGGCAGTTGGCTGGTGGTGCAAGTCACATTTGCACTCCACGTGGGTGCTGGCTTTGGTGGATTAGCCTGGGGGCCCGGGGACTGCCGGGAGGACGGAGAGAGCAGTGGCAGATGCTCCTCAGACGCTTCTTGGAGAGGAGGAGGCTGAGACTCGGCCTCATGTCCTTGCCCTGTGGTCAGGAGGGCCGAGCCCCTGCGGAGGAAGATGGTGCTTGGTCAAGAGGAGGGTCAGCTGACGGAAGGAAGGCCCTTACGGAGACACACAGACATGGCGGCTGCCCCGACGGACTCAGATCAGAGGCAGTGTTGAGGATGAAGCAGGCCGGGGCAGTGTTGGGTTCTGAGTCAGAGTCCACTCCACCACCCTGTTAGTCCAGGTGGACGAGAGAAGCAGACCCAGGGATACGTGTGTGCATGAGAAAGAGGTTTACATATGAGGGCAATTGAATATTGAGGAAACATCACAGCCCAGTCCAGATCACGTCCATAAGTCCAGTATAGGCCCATCTGTCTGATACCTGTCTCTCAGCCTCACGCAGCACATGCCATGACATCGAGTGCAGGATGGTCCCAGGCCAGGGGGTGCAGAGTCTGGTGGACCCAGTGGTGGTGGAAGCCTCTCAGCGCTGGCAGGGGTCTCCTCGTGGCTCCTCCAGCCCCAGGACTCTAGGGTAGTGCCACGTGTCTTGTTAGCAGGTGTGTCTCACGGCGAGAGAGGGTGTCCTGCCTCCCAACAAGGTCATCAAGCAGCAACCTGATCGACAGGCTAACTCCACCCATTCACTCCTCACGGTCTCATGCTGGCACTGGACGATGCGACCATCACACACAGCTAACTCTGCGCTGCCCCTGTCACTGCCTGTTGACCACTCACAGGAACCTTATGTGGTCAACAGCATGAGAGGCAACCCAGTCCCCGACGACCTTCCTGCTCACGGGTGTGTTGGAACCCACGGGGACATCGCACGGAGGAGGGCTTCTCTCAGGTCAGTCAACTCTCAGACACACCCTTTCCTTTCCTGGTCACCCGTCCTGAGGGCTGCCGTTCTCAGGGTGTCGTGAGGGGATGCTGGATCACAGTGACCCGTGTGACAGGGAAGACACAGAGCCTCTTGGGCTGCCGTGATCATGGAGCCTTCTCCTGGTACGTGGCTAGTGGGCTTCCAGCACTGGGCTTTCAGTGGGCAGCTGGGCACTGGTCTATTGGGTGAGCGGGGGAAGTAGGTGCAAAACCTGAGTTCATCACTTCTGAGGAGGCGCTTCCTGGTTGGCTTGATTTTCCAGCGGTGGCCTTAGTAGAAATTCAGCTTGGGCCCAGCCCTCCCAGTGCCCTTTCTTTCCGCTTCCCCTCACGCATCTCTGAACTCCTGCCTCTCACTCTGATCGGGAAGGATCTTTCCCAGATGATGGCGGCCGTGGCGGAGGGCCCTCTGGCTTCTCTCCGTTAGCCTGCGTATCTGGAGTCTCCGTTTCATGAAGAGGAGACACGGGCCCAGAGAGAAGCAGCTTACCGGCTGCGGGACAGGCAGACAAGTGCAGACACTGTCTGTAGAACAGGGATCCAGCCCCAGGCAACAACTTGAATGCACCAGCCCCCAGCCCCTCTTAGGTTGGGAGGCCTGGGGATGCTAGTGGTTATGTGTGGGGCTGGGATCCACAAGGTTGGCAGTTCAAAACCGCCAGCAGCTCTGGGCTTTCTGCTCCCACAGACTGCTCCAGTCTTGGGAACCCATGGGGGTCAGCAGGGACTCGATGGCCGTGGTGATTTGAAAGCCCTACCGTAAACATCACAGACTCAGAAACCCACAGGGGCAGGCCCTCCCACCCCTAAAGGGTCGCTAAGAACAAGCATCAAGGCAGAGACGGCGCTTAGCTGAGACTGGAAGAATGTGGGTGCAGCCAGCCCTCTCAGGAGTAGACAGACAGTCAGAAACATGGGTACAGCCAGCCCTCTCAGGGGTAGACAGGACAGTCAGAAACTCCACTCCCCCATCCTCCTCCCTCTGCCAGGGCTTAGAAAAGTGCTCCTCCCCTCTGGGAAAGAGAAAGTCCTGCTTTCCAACAAAGCCCACTGCTTACAAGTCAGGTCCCACTCACAGCAATCTCTTAAGAGGGGGGTGGGGCAGGATAGAACTGCCGCTGTGGGCTGCTGAGAGGGAGCTCTTTATAAGAGTCAAAGCCTCACCTCTCTCCCCAGGAGCAGCCAGTGGGTTCAAACTGCTGGCCTCACACTTAGTGCCACTCCACCAGGACTCCTTGGCGGTGCCCTGTGGTGGCTTCTAGGTTCCTGTATGAAGCAATGCCACTGGTATTTCCTGTGGTGGCAGGGTCACTCATAGTGGGCTGGTTTCAGCGGATCTTCCAGACAGACAGATTACAGAGAATGGCCTGGTGATCTTCTTCTGAAAAATCAGACAACGAGAATGTCCTAGGTTGCAACAAGCCACTGTCTAATCGGCTTCCTCTAGACACCGTCCTGAGACCCAGGAGTGCGATAGCAGATGTGCCACACATGAATGGCATTAGCAGACGTGCGTCCTCTCACAGCTCAGAAGGCTCAAAGCCCAACAAACTCAGGACACCTGCCCTGGTGCCTCTGGGCGATGATCTTTGTCATTCATCTCTTCCCGCGTCTACAAACTTCCTCACCAGGGTCCCTGGGTCCCAAGGACAGACTCCACTCCCAGCTCTTCTTTCCTGGTGGCAGGAGAGCCCTCTGCGTTCTGCTCACCGGCTTAATGCTTTTATACCTCAAAACTGACATCACACACTCTTTCTAGAGCTCCAGAGACTGGCTCAAGAGAGAGCCCAATCAGGAAGAC
>PVJH01041498.1:0-14899 GCA_004026705.1 Nesogale talazaci | reverse complement strand
AGGAAACCGTTGTTCAGTGAGAGGTAAGATGCCCACGGCTAGAAGAGTCACAGTAAATAATCCACTATACTGCAACAGGCCAACATTAACCTCCTACTCTAAATCCAATGGCGGTTCAGTGTGTCGTTTGTGTGATCTGTTCAGAGCTCTACCACTCAGTACTTCTATCTTTTTTTTGGTTTGTTTTTGTTTTTGGGGGCATCACTGCCCTCTGGTGGTCGTGGGCGCTACCCAGTGCTGCTCCTGAGAGCCGCTGCTGGATTTGAACCACCAAGCCCAAAGGCCGCAGTCCCGCACTCAACCACTTACACCACCGGGGCTCAGCCCCAATACTTCTACCTTTTAAAAAATACGTTTACTTTCAAAATAGGGCACTACCTAGATTCCTCCTAATTCGGATAATACTTTCTCAGCCTCTTTCAAAGACTCTTTTCTGCATTCTCCTCACTTCAGTGCATCGCAAATTGTGAGGCACACTAAGAATCATTTGCAGCAATAATCTTAAAATGTGTACCAATTGAACCCAGAGAGATTTTCACTCATCAATTTTGAGTGAGTCCCAGGAACCTGTATTTTTTTTTAGGGGGGGGGCATCACTGCCCTCTGGTGAGAGTAGGAGGAACCTGTATTTTTTTAATGAACAAAATATCTAAAGAATTTTTATTAAGTATAACAGAGATTCTTTTCTTCTATTCATTTTGAGTTTTGTGTACTGTCTTTCGTCATTTTTGTGTGTGTGGCATCACTGCCCTGGTGCAAGTAGGAAGCCTTTCATCATTTTTTTGTTGTTTTTTTTGTGTGTGTGTGGGCACCACTGTTCTCCGGTGGTGGGAGTAGCAGGCCCAGCCCCACTGCTGGAATTGAACCTCCGTGCCAGTGGGACGCAGTCCCGCGCACAACCACTATGCCACCGGGACTCAGCCCCCTTTCATCATTTTTTTTTTTTTGGCATCACTGCTCTCCAGTGGTGGAAGTAGGAAGCCCAGCCCCGCTGCTGGAATTGAACCTTCGTCCCAGTGGGCCACAGTCCCGCACACAACCACTACGCCACCGGGGCTCAGCCCCTTTCATCATTTTTTAAAGTAAGAAATTAGCGAGTAAATATTACATTTTTCCTTCCAACACTTAAAACCATACAGCACACTACTTAAACAGCATCATATACATGTGCATATACATTTTAACTTTGTAATATAGAAAAAATATTTCTCACGTGAATTATTGAAGTGTTTTATAATTTGCAAAGTGTTTGCAAAGTTACTTAAAACCCTTTTATTGGTGATTACTAAGTCTCTTGGGGTGGAACCTGTAATTTTTAACAAGTAGCCAGGTAATTCTGAAACAGGTTGAACTCAGGACATACTTTGGGAAATACTGTGTTCAGTGCTGACGTCTCCTAGCATTCTGGGTTTGACCCCATTATCTCTCTAGAGCTTGACTGTACAAAGAAGAACACGGCATAAAGATTAGAGGAAGACTCATTAATAACTTGAAATATGCAGATGACAATATACACACCATCTTAACTGCTGAAAGTGAAGAGAACCTGAAGCACTTAGGGATGACGATCAAAGGCTACAGCCTTTACGTTGGACTACAAATCAATTTAAAGGGAAACAAATTCTCACAGCTGGACCACTAGACGACATCACGATAAACAGAGAAAAGAGGGAAGTTACTGCGGACTTCACCTGACTTGAATCCACAATCAATGTTCATGACCACAGCAGCCCAGAGATCTGACAATGTATGGCACTGGAAGGAGATTTGCAGCAAAAGTTCGAGAGCAAAGGTGCCATTCTGAGGCCTAAGGTGCAGCGCGGCGCAGTCAATCGACTCATATGCACACAGAAGCTAGCAACGAATAGAGAAGATGGAAGAACAAGTGACGTATCTGAACTGTAGTGTTGGCAAAGGCAGCCCATCGAAAGGATCGTGGACTGCCCAAAGAATGAACACACCTGGATGGGTGGAGGGAAGGTGGGGTAGAGAGGGGGTGTCAACGACACACACCCTCCTATCGGGAAGACAGACATTGGAGGAGAGGGCGAGGGGAGACCTCGGGCAGTGCAAGTCATGACAAAACAATAACAATTTATAAAGTAGTGAGGGCTGGGGGGGGAGAGGGGAGGAAGCATGGAGGGGAAAAGATGAGAAGCTGATGTCAAAGGCTCAAGGGGATGCTTGAAGAAGGATGACGGCAGCAGGCGTGCGAAGATGCGCATAAATACAATAGATGTACTTATGTATTGTGAAAAATGATGTAGGAGCCCTCAATAAAGTGATAAAAGGAACGAACACACTTGTCCTGACAGAGGAACAGCCAGAAGCTCCTGAGACGTGAGGGTGGCTGGACTTCCTCGCATGCGCCTTGGGCATGTATGTCATCAGAAGGGAGCAGTCCCTGGAAAAGCCTCTCTCGGGGTTGGTAAAGGGCAGGGTTAGTGGAAAAGAGAACGCCCAACAGGAAGGGAAGTGATTGACAAGGCAGCCCCGAGAACGGGCTCACGGGGAACAATTGTGAGGCTGGTGCAGGCCTGGGCAGAGTTTTGTTTGGTTCTGTGGTACAACCAGTTGCTGGGCTTTGGAGCCCTAACAACACCCTTCACCCTAAACACGGGGTCTTCGACGCGAGGCCTCGGAGGATCTGCAACCCAGCCCACCGCCACCCCAAAGTATAGTTCGAATGTATGTGGCATGTGGGCATTTTTGGTAGAGACTTAACTTTCATAATGGCCAGATAGCACAAGTGAGTGAACGAACTCGTCCGACCAGCCTCAGCCCCATGCCCGTGACTGCTCTCAATGGCCCAGAGTTCTCTCCGAACCTTCCTATTCAGCTGTCTGAGGCCCAACGTTGCCTTTGGAAGCTTCCCAAGTCGCTCCCGCTCAGCTTGCCCAAAACGGAAGGCATCCTCTGTCTCCACCAACTCCATCTGCTCCGGCTCTATCTGCTCTGCCAGCCCGTCGGTCAACCGTTGGGAAATTGGACAATTATCCTGGACGACCCTCTTCCTCATCGCTCCTGCTCACTCCCCGCCCGCCCGACCACTCAGTCCTGCTTGAGGTCTTCCCCAGTTCTCAGCTGCAGGATCCTAAATGCTCTCTGTGGCCCGTCTCAACGCTTCCCCCCCCTGCCCAATTCCTCTCCTGTCTAACATTCCGCCACCCTGCCAGGGCAGTGGCTCTGCATTCTGCTGCTAACCCGGAGGCCCGAGGTTCAAGTTCACTAACGGAGAAGGGCAGGTGTAGCGGCCTGTCTTCCTAAAAAGGCACCCCCTCCCTCCCCCCTTAGGGGCCCGACGGTAAGTAGATTGGGGGCAGATTCCACCGCGATGGCTTGGTTTTGTCTGGCCTTCCCGCCCAGCGCGTGGACAGCGGTGCAATCCCCCCAAGGCCGGGCCGTGCCCTCTGCTGCGTGGAGGCCGGGGTGTATTGCCTTCTCGGCGGGCACGGGGGTGCTAGGCATCGAGCGTGGCCCCCCCCCTTCGATGCCTAAATATCCGGGGACCCTCCGGAGGGGCTGTGGGGCCCGGGGCGGGGGTGGGGGGGCACCTTCAGTCCCTTCGACGCCCCTCACCAGCTGCCTGTCGGCCACCGTGCGGTCGGGCACCAGGCTGTACAGCTGACTTCGCAGCGCGATGGGCGGCAGGGCATCCTCGAACAGGCCTCGCGGGAACAGCCGCACCAGCTCCGCGATGGCCGCGCGCGCCGACCCTGGGCAGAGGGGTGAGGCCGTCAGGCCGAGCGGCGGACGACGCGGGCCAACGGGTCCCCGGGCTCCGTGGTTACCGGAGACGAGACCCCACCCACCTGGGGGGTCTTCCGCCCGCCCCGCCCCGCCCGGCCATGATTACCTGTCTCCCCCCTCAGAGGATCCGCTTTTCCCTCTCCTCGCTCACGCCGCCTTTTCAGCCCGAAGGTCTCCGAGACCAGGCGATGCCTCTTGCGGCTCATCTCCCGGGGTACCCAGCTTCTCGGGGCGGCGGAGGGAACCGGCCCGGAGGGACCAGAGCGTCGAAGCCGGCTCTTCCGGCGCACCGGAGTGACGTCGGCACGCCGCGCGCCCCTCCTGGGAGGCGACGTGATGACGAAAGACGCTGCCGGGAGAGCCCGGACCAATGAGGATGCCGCAGCCCGACGCCCCCCACGCGGATTGGCTCCTCCGAGGACGCGGGTGTCCCGGGACGCAGAGGCGGGGGTGGAGGCGAGCCGCCGGCGGCCCAGGACCGCTTCCAGGGGGGGGGGTCTGCCCCGCCGCCGCGCTGTGGCCGGATGACTGCGTCATCGGAAGCAGGGCCACCACCTCTGCGAGGTCTTCACGCGCTGGCCGTGACGTCATAGCCTTGCCGCGCTGGAAGTCGAAGCCTGGAGGTAAGCAGACCCTGGGTCTTCTCGACGGCATGCAATTGGGGGCGAGTGGCCCGGCAGCGGGGCAGAGGTGGGGTGGGTGCCCGGCCTCGGTTCTGTTGCAGGTGCTAGGACCGACGCCTGGCGAGCGATCGGGAAGCCCACCCGGTCCTGACCCGGAGTTCCTCTTCGCACCACCAATGGCCATTCTTATCCACCCCCCACCCCCACCTCTCAGAACTCCATGGAGTCCAGAAAGACCAAGAGGGAAGCTGAGAAGATCGAAGTGGCTGAACCCCAGCACAAACGCCCCCACCTGACACCCTCTCTGCCCACGGACCCTGCCCTGTACTCCGGGCCCTTTCCTTTCTACCGGCGCCCCTCCGAACTGGGCTGCTTCTCCCTGGACGCCCAGCGCCAGTACCACGGAGATGCCCGGGCTCTGCGCTACTACAGCCCGCCCCCTATCAATGGCCCAGGCCCCAACTTTGACCTCAGAGACGGGTATGTGGATCGGTACCGGGCCCGGGATGAGGAGATTCGAGAAGGGCTGGACCACCTGCTGCGCTGGCTTCTGGAGCACCGAGGGCAGCTGGAAGGGTGAGTGAAACCTCACCCACCCAAGGCCTGGGCCTCCCCCAGAAGTGGAAGGCCCCCAGTGCAGCGTGGCCCACCGATGGGTCGCAACCCCTTGGGGGGGGGGGTTGTCAAATGACCCTTTCACAGGGGTCACCCACTTCCTAACAGTAGCAAAGTTACAGTTAGGAAATAGCAGCAAAGATAGTTTTGGGGGAGGGCGGGGTAGAAAAGGGAAACCCATGACAAGGATTGACGTATAACTTCTCTGGGGGGATGGACAGCAGAGCAGCGGGTGAAGGGAGATGTCAGACAGTGTAAGATAGGATAAAGTAATAATAATCTATCCATTATCAAGGACTCATGAAGAAGGGGGGGGTGGGGGAGGATGAGGAGCTGATGATATCAAGGACTGAAGTAGAAAGCAAATGTTTTGAGGAGGCCGGCAAAATGTTCAAATGTGCGTGACACGATGGATGGATGGCGCCAAGAGCTGGAAGAGCCCCCCGATAAAGTGATTTTAGGGGCTGAGCCCCGGTGGCGTACATGGTTGAGTGTGGGACTGCAGCCCACGGGCTTGATGGTTCGAATCCAGCGGTGGGCGCCCCCCCCCCAAAAAAAATAAATGGTTTTAAAAATAATTGTCTGGTTGGGGTGGTCACCACTCGGCGAGGAACTGTATTAAGGAAGACCGAGGACCGCTGCTCTAGACAAAGTGGAATTGCCCCTCACCTTCCTGGCTGTCCCCTGCAGGGAAGCCGGCTGCCATCTCTGACCTGTGGTGTCAACTCTCTTCCCCTAAAGTGAGGGGAGACCGACTGGAGTGGTGATCGACATGAGGGAGAACTTAGGTCCCTCCTGGGGCAGCCCACCCCAGTCGACCCTTGCCTATTTCCCCCGCCCTCCGATTCCTTCCTCACTCAGGGGTCCAGGCTGGCTGGCAGGCGCCACGGTGACCTGGCGGGGCCACCTTACAAAACTGCTGACAACACCCTATGAGCGACAGGAGGGCTGGCAGCTGGCTGCCTCCCGGTTCCGGGGCACGCTGTACCTGAGCGAGGTGGAGACACCGGCTGCCCGGGCTCAGAGGCTGGCCCAGCCGCCCCTCCTGCGGATGCTCAAGTACATGGGGTACAAGTTTGAGCAGTACATGTGCGCAGGTGAGAGCGGGCCCTGCCCTGGAGCCCCGTCCGCCACCCCCCCCAGGGACCGCCTCCCCTCCCTCCCTTCCCCGCCCACCGCCTCTCTCTTGGGCAGACAAGCCTGGCGGCTCCCCAGACCCCTCCGGGGAAATCAACACCAACGAGGCCTTCTGCTCCGTGCTGCGCAGCCGCCTGGGGAGCCACCCTCTGCTCTTCTCGGGGGAGGTGGACTGCACAGACCCCCACGCTCCGTCCACACAGCCGCCCGCCTGCTACGTGGAGCTCAAGACCACCAAGGAGATGCACAGCGCTGGACAGTGGCGGAGCTTCTACAGGTTCATTTGTTTGTTTGTTTGTTTGTTTTGGGGGGGGCAAGCCTAGGTCCGGACTTCAGAGGCCGGAGCTTCTTGCCCATCTCTTGCCCTTCCTTGACAGACACAAGCTCCTCAAGTGGTGGGCTCAGTCATTCCTGCCTGGGGTCCCGAAGGTCATTGCGGGTTTTCGGAACCCCGAGGGGTTCATCTCTTCCCTCAAGACCTTCCCCACCATGGAGATGTTTGAAAATGTCAGGGTACAGTGGTCACGTTACAGCGCGGACCTCCCCCCCCCCACCCCCCCGCAGCTCCGGGGACTCCCCCAACTCCCAAGACCAGAGGACTGGGTGGCCGGGGCGGCCTTCTGCCCGCAACTTCACTGCCAGGCTTCTGTTCTGCCCTCTCCAGAATGACCGCGACGGCTGGAACCCCTCTGTGTGCATGAACTTCTGTGCCGCTTTCCTGAGCTTTGCCCAGAGCACGGTCGTACAGGATGACCCCAGGTGAGGCCTTTCCCTCCACCCCCCACCCCGCCCGTCTCCCCTCCCCTGGCGCCTAGCCGCTGGGCCCTCCTGCCCTCACCCTGCCTCGTCTCGGCCTGCCCCTAGGCTCGTCCACCTCTTCTCCTGGGAGCCCGGCGGCCCAGTCACCGTGTCTGTCCATCGCGATGCGCCCTATGCCTTCTTACCCACGTGGTACGTGGAGGCCATGAGCCAGGACCTCCCGTCACCACCCAGGACCCCCTCCCCGCAGGCCTGAGCCTCCGGAGGGGCTGGCCCCATCTGCGCGCAGAGAATAAACACGGTATTTTCTAGGTCCTGCTCCCGGCCGTGTCCCCCCCTCCCCACCCACCACCCCTCCACTGCTCCGGCACATGCGGGTGGTTCGCAGCTTTATTCCGGGTAGACAGCAGGGCCGCGCCCTCCTCCTCCTCACTGGGTGTAGAGGCTGGCCGCAAAGACGATGTCCCTCTGCAGCAGGGTGGCAGCCGACTCCATCTTGGCCCCCAGCACGGGCTCGCCCACCAGGCGGGCCGCCCCCCGCAGTGAGCGGCACATCTCTGCCAGGCGCTGGATGCAGCGCACCACCAGGCCCTCTGGGGTCCCCGAGAGCCCTGCCAGCTCGGAGAAGGGCTGTTGGGGGAAGAGCGGGGTGAGGAGAGAGGCGGGCTGCCTGACCAGGTGGCGCCCCCCGCCCCCTCCACGCCGCACACTCACCAGGCCCCGGGCCCACTCGTACACCACCTCCACCAGCCCGAAGTTCAGCTCCCCCACAAACTCCTTCACCGACTGGTTCAGGCCACAGGCCACCTGGACCTCGCCGATCCGCCGGGCCACGGCCCGAACCCGCTCCACTCCCTGCAGAGGTGGAGAGGGAAGGGTCCACAGGCCTGCTTCCTGCCCTCCCCCACCCCCAAGCAGAGACTTGGAGGCCTCAGAGAGCACCAGCATCCTCTGGCACTGCCTGGTGGCAGGGTGGGACCCCCTCCCCCCCCCCCGGGTGGGACCTCCCCCCCACACACACACACCTGCTTGAGGGTGCTAGGAAGCTGGTCCCCCACGTCCCCCGAGCTCTGGCAGACCAGGCCAGAGAGCAGGGCGGCGATCTCCTCGGGCCGCAGGGCGCTGAGCGCGTTGTCAAACATGAGCTCGGTCAGGAGCAGCTCGTGGCTACTCATGGCACAAGCCACCCGGCCTGCCAGCTTCACGGTGCCAGCCTCGTCCACGTACCCCAGGGTCCGGAGCACCTGAGAGAAAGAGGGGAGGTGTCCGGGGGCCTGTGCCCTCATCTGGCCCCCCCTTCCAGCCCCTTCCCCCTTTGTTCGCCCCACCTCCACTCGCTGGTGGTACTCGGGCAGCAGCAGCAGGGACTGGTCAGACAGCAGGAAGCGCAGCCGCTCCATCTCCTTCTGTATCTGCATCCGCTCCCGCAGCTTCAGGTACTGCAGAGAGCCCTCCCGTCAGCCTGCCTCTCACCCCTCGGCAGGGCTGTGCCCCGCTCGGACCGGGGCCGAGGCAGGAAAAGGGGTGTGTGGGGCCCCACCTGGGCAGGGAAGCGGGGACTGTGCACACACTGAGCGCCCCGGATCAGCTCTTCCAGCTTGCGGGCCCGGAGACCGCCCTCCACCACAGACACGTCTTTGAGCTGCAAGTCGTTGACGGGGTCCAGGGTCGGGGGTCCCGCCGGGTGGGCCTGAGCCAGGCGCAGCAGCTCCTGGACCGCAGTGGTCACGCCCGCAAAGGGGGGGTCCTTCCTGAGGGGGCGAGGACAAGTCGCAGGAGGATTCACTCTCCGACCCCAGGGGTCCCCTCAACCATGGGTGCTCCCACCATCCACAGCCTCTCTCCAGCTGGAAGAGCTGCCGCACCCCCTTCCCCCCTCCCCACATTCCTGCCCTCCCAGGCACCCCCTCCACCCTGGCACACAGAGGGCCTCCCCGCCTCTCTGACTTGAACTTAGGCTGCTGCCGCTTGTTAAAGTCCTCCAAGATCTTCTCCCCGTTCACCCGGAGCACTTTCGTGGCGATGGCGGCCACGTCTCCTGGCTGGAGCTTGGCCACGACGTGGTCGCAGGGCCCTACAGAAACAGGGTCAGGCTCCGCCTGGGCGGACGTCCATCTCCCCGGGCCCCGGCCTTGGCCTCACCTTCAGGCAGGAACAGCTTAAACCCCACCAGGTCGTCTGGAAAGGGCACCTCGGGGGTGGCCGGCGCCTTGTCCTGCGAGGTCTCAGCCGTGGGCTTCTCACACAGGACCAGGGTTGTGAAGACTCTGCTGTTGGAGTTGGATGAGACCTGGGGGGAGGGGGACAGAGCAGGGGAGTCACACACCCCCACCTGGGGGCAGGGACCTCAGAAGCAGCCACAGGATGCCCAGAAGACAGGGGCAACCGAGTCGGGCCGCCAGGGCATGCTGCGGGCACTGAGGGAGATGGTCCCTGCCGCCCGCCCGCCCACCACCGCTGCTCACCTGCAGGATCACTCCCAGGGCGTTGTGGTGCTCCTGGTTCTTCACGACCACCACCCTGCCCACCGAGAGCGCCTTCAACCCGTTCACAGACTCCAGGATGCGCCGCTGCCCGACGGTGACGGGCGCAGAGGATGGGGGAGGGGCAGTGAGAGTGGGTTCAGGGTGCCACCTTCCCCCCACGCGCCCCCCCCACACACACACACACTCTCCGACCCCCGTTGTCCCCTGCAACGCCCACCTGGATCAGGCTGCGGGTCTCTGTCAACTCCTCCCCCCAACTATAGTACTCGGGCAGGTCGGCCAGCGGGCCGGTCACGTCGGGCTCCTCCAAGGCCCCCAGCCTCTTGGTCAGCTCGGCCAGGGACTGTTCGTGGGCCTGGCGGTCGAGAAAGGGCGCCCACCGCCCTCGGTTCGTCCCGGGCCGTGCCCCCACGTGCCGGCCGCCCCGTCCCGCAGCTCCCCCCACCTCCCCCCACCTGGCTGTCCTTGCGGGCCGGGAACTCGGAGAAGCTTCTCCTCATCATGTCCTCCACGCGGAGGGCGTCCACCCGCAGCAGGTTGAGGATCATGGTGTACGTCAGGCGGAACTGGGACTGCAGCTGCGAGGGCTTCCCCTGGGGCAGCCGGGGAGGGGCTGTCAGCCAGGGCGGGGAGGGGGGGAATGGGGAGGACCCCGCCCAACTGTGCAGCAGACCAAGCCCCCAGTGGCTCCCCTCTGCCTGGGTCAAGTGCAGGAGCTTCATCAGAGACAGACCCCCGGTGACCCCTTCAAGCCCTGCGGGCCCACCGGCGCTGTAACCACCAGAAAGTCAAAGTCTGTCTGAAACCACCCGCCCCTTCTCGGGGGAACTGGGCCTCTCTCCCCAGTAAAGGGAGCCATGGTCCACTCCACCCGGCAGCTGCTTGGACTCAGATTCATTCTCAGGGGGCCTGGGGGGCTCTTGAGCACCCAGGTCGTTCGGACCACCCAGGGGTTCTGAGTGTGTGCTCCCCTGCCCTCCACCGGTCCCGGTTCCGAAACCCTGGGCCCCGGGGGAGTTGGGCCCTATGGCAGGGGGTGGCTAGGAGTGGGGCAGGGAGGGCAGGGGGGCCGCTCACCATCATCATGCGGTGCAGGTCCGCCATCTCGGGCACGCGGCCCTTGCAGAGCAGGATCACGGTGCCCGTGGGGTCGAGGCCCCGCCGGCCGGCCCGGCCCGCCATCTGCACGTACTCCCCCGGCAGCAGGTCCCGGAAGGCGGAGCCGTCATGCTTGCGCATGGAGTCGAAGACCACCGTGCGGGCCGGCATGTTGACCCCCATGGCGAAGGTCTCCGTGGCGAAGAGGACCTGGGGGGGGGGGGGGGGGGGGGGGGGGGGGGGGGGGGGGGGAGGCGGGCTGGGCCCCGACTTTGTAGGCCCCAGGCCGGCCGGGCTCCGTTTACCCAGGCCTCTGGGTTCCCCAGTCCCTCGCCCAGACCTCGCTGGCCATTCCACGCGGTCTCCCCCACTTGGGTCAGAAACAAACACGGTGCCCCACAGTCGGCCGTCGATCAAAGCAGACCCTCTGCCGTCCGGGCCCTCACCCCGGGCTGGGTAGAACTGGGGCACCCCCCACCCCGTGTACCTTGACCAGGCCGCGGCTGAAGAGCATTTCCACGATCTCCTTGAGGATGGGGAGGATGCCGCTGTGGTGCACGCCCAGGCCCCGGTGCAGGAGCTCCGACATGTGCAGGACCTGCGGGGGGGGGGGGGGGGGGGGGGGGGGGGGGGGGGAATTGGAGGGGGGGAGGTGCACGTCCTGTCAGGGAGGGCGCGGGCCGCGGGGCACCCAGCCCGGGGGCTCCGGGGCGCGCCCCCTGCACCTGCGGCAGCTGGCGGTCGGAGCCGCGGAGGCGGGCCAGGCAGCGCTGCAGGAAGAGGTGGATCTCGCTCTTCTCCGAGCCCGTGGTCAGGTCCAGGGAGGTGAGGCCCGCGGCCTGCTCGTCGCAGCGGCCGCGCGAGAAGGTGAACACCACCACGGGCAGCTGGGCGCGGGCGCGGAGGGAGGCCAGCAGGGACAGGTACACGCCGCGGTCCTGGGGAAGGGGCGGGGCGCTGGAGCCAGGGGGCGGGGCCGGGGGCGGGGCCCTTGGAGTCCCCGCCCTCCCGGGCTTACCTGGGCAGGCCCGCCGTGGTGTGTGGGCTGCTTGGCCCCGAAAGTCTGCGCATGCTTGCTCATCCTCTCCTTCTTGGCCTCCACCGCGGCGTAGTACCTGGGCATTGGAGGGGGGGGGGGGAAGGGGGGGCGGCTGTCAGGCCCAGCAGGGACCCCGGCCTCCGCCCCCCTCCCCCGGCCCACGTCTGGGCGGACTTGCCCCTTGGTGTGGAAGGCCCCCCGGGAGTCCAGCAGCAGGAAGAGCTCGCCCTGCGTCTTGGGGCTGTTGCCCGTGAAGAGGTGGTGCTCCAGGGGCACGGGCCGGGCGGCCGTGCTGATGACGTAGATGTGGCGCCGCTTCAGCCGCCTGGGCAGGAGGGCGGAGGGCAGGAGGGCGGCGGGTGGGCGTAGCACCCCAGGAAGGTGGCCAGCCCCTCCGCCCCTTCCCTTTCTCCTACCCTCCTCCCTGCCCCTCACCCCGCCCCGCCCCGTCTCTCAACGTCCGTCGGAAGTGGTCCTGGATTCACGTGGGATTGCCTAACTGGCAGAGTGATGAAGTCCTTTGGCACTGCAAGGTCACGGGTTCAAAACCACCAACTGGGGCTGAGCCCCGGTGGCGCAGTGGCTGTGTGCGGGACTTACGGCCCACTGGGTTGGCGGTTCAAATCCGGCAGCAGCTCTCCAGGAGCAAGGTTGGGCTTCCTTCTCCTGCCAGGGCAGTGATGCCCCCCCCCCCCAAAAAAAAAGATACCAACTGCTCCTCGGGGAGAGGCGGGGCTCCCTACTTCCACCGAATCCACCGAGTTTGTCTTGGGAGCCCCCGGCAGTTCCTCCTGGTCCCCATGAGGGAGGCCGGCCAAGTCAGACAGGCACCCCTGCCGCATGCTTGCCTCCCCACCTGGAGGCCTGCCTGCACCCCTCGTGGTCAGGGCCCCGGTGCCCTGCCTGCCCCCAGGGGCACATGGTCCCTACCCGATCCAGTCGGCAAACTCCAGGGCGTTGGGGACAGTGGCGCTGAGCAGGATGATGGAGACGTGGTCAGGAAGCATGATCAGCACCTCCTCCCACACGACCCCCCGCTGGCAAGAGAGGGCCGTAGGGTCACGGATGGGGCACTCAAGGCAGGCTGCCCTGCTGTCGTCCCCACCCTCGACGGGGCCAGAAGGCCGGAAGGTCCACGGGGAGGTGGGGCCCGGGGTCTGAGGGTCCCAGCCCCTCACCTCGGCATCGTTGATGTAGTGGACCTCGTCGAAGATGACCCACTCCAGGTCCCGGATGACGTCGGAGCCGCTGTACAGCATGGAGCTGAGGAGGGGAGGGGGCCGAGGCTCAGGACCCACCCACCCCCGCCCACGGATCCTCCTAGAGCAGCCTGGCTCCTCCCAGGACCCTGCCTGGCCCCCCACCCCCCCGGCCCCTCTCACCGAAGGATCTCGGTCGTCATGATGAGGCAGGAGGCCTCAGGGTGCAGCTGCACATCCCCCGTGAGCAGCCCCACGTCCCCGAACGTGTTCCGGAAGTCCCGGAACTTCTGGTTACTCAGGGCCTTGATGGGCGACGTGTAGATGGTGCTGGGGGAGGGGGAGGGGGTGCAGAGTCAGCTGCCCCCCCCCCCCACACACACACATACACCCATCAGCCTCCTCTGGGCCCCAGCCTGCCCGGAAGCATGCCCTGGCACCCTCTCGTGCTCCTCTGCACCGTGACCTCTGGGTCAGTGAGCTCAAGCCCTTCTTCGCATCTCCTTGTGTCTCTCTGGGCCTGCCTCCGCCTCCCTCCCTCCCTCCCGTCCCCACCACCCTGGGCCTCTGATCCAGGAGACACCGTGGGGTGCTGAGAAATCCTATCTAGAAAGGGGAGGGGGGATGAAGCTGGAGCAGCGGGGTGGGGCGGGGCTGGCACCGGGTCATGTGCTTCTGGGCCAGGGCGATGGCGTATTCGGCCACCACCGTCTTGCCCGCCGACGTGTGAGCTGCCACGAAGACAGAATTGTGCCGCTCCAGGTGCAGGATGGCCTGTTTCTGAAACACGTCGGGCTCGAACGGCCACTGTGGGAGGGGGGTGAGAGAGGGGGCTGGAAGGAGAGCAGCTTCCTTGCCTTTCATGCACGGGTGAGGGGGTGGGGGGACTGGCACTGGGAGAAGGGCGGAGTGGCATGACCAAAGCTGGGCCCCAGGTCCAAGCCTGGCCCGGAAGGTAGAGAAGAGGGAAGATGGGGGGGATTGGGGTAGGGGGTAGAATAGGAGAGCCGGTGAGGGCTGGGCCACACTACCTGGAAAGCTGGCTGGGGAATGAGGCGATAGAAATCCCCAACAGGGGAGGTAACGTCCACAGGAATGGCCCACTGCTCCTGAGCGGGGGGCTTGGGGGCCTCTGGGGAGGGTGTCACGGTGCACGGCTCCTTGAAAAGCCAGGGTGCGTGAGTGTCTGACAGAGCTGCCACCACACAGCGCTGTCCCCACACCACCCGGAAGATGCTCGCTCTGCTCCCCCGAGGCCGCCCTCCTGTCCCCCTCCCCGGCCCAGAACCACCAACCTTCAACACCAAGTCCTCTAAGCTGCTGGCGCGGGCCAGGGAAGCCCTGCAGGGAGAGCCGGGAGCAGCCTGTCCTCGGGTCCTGCCGGGCCGTCCGTCTGCCTCCCCCTCGTCCTCATTGTCGTCACCCCCACCCAGATCGAGGGGCTCCAGGAGCCGACTGAGGTTGAGCAGCCCGGGGGCTGGAGCGGGGTGCTCTGAAGAAGAGGGACAAAGAGGGAGGCTCGGTCATCGCCAGCTCTCCCCCATGGCAGACGAGCACCGCCCCTCCTGGGCACCCGTGGCCCCAATGCAAACTCACTTTTCGGTGCAAAGTCCACGCCTTTCTTAAAGCCAGGTGGGACAGTGAGGAGATCTGGAGGGCAGGGAGGGGGAGAATCAGGGCCACAGAATGCACAAAGCCAAGGGGTGCCCTCCATGGGGCAGGTAGCATCGACAAGGAACGGGTCCTGGTGGCAGGGAAGGGAGTCGTAGCAGAGGCATGTGACCTCTGAACCTCTCTGCCTCCGAGCAC
Source organism: Nesogale talazaci (assembly GCA_004026705.1). Lineage (NCBI taxonomy): Eukaryota > Metazoa > Chordata > Mammalia > Afrosoricida > Tenrecidae > Nesogale > Nesogale talazaci. Next base: position 384 of record PVJH01041498.1, on the reverse strand, counting down.
AGACTCGCAGGGCCTCTCCCACGGGGCAAGTCTGGCACCCCCTCACCTTTCTCAAAGTCTATCTCCTCCTCAGCCTCCTCCGGAGTGCTCAGCTGTGCTACTGTGGGCTCGTCCATCCCACCTGTGGACAGAGGGAATTTCATGGGGTGGAGATGATTGGGGGTGGGGTGGGGAAACCTTCCCAGGAGACTAAAGACCCCTCCCCTACTGTCCTGCTGCCACAAAAGTCACCTGGCCAGAAAGGGTACTGTGTGGGATTCCCCCAGAGGGCCTGCGAGAGGGGCCCTGGGGGCCGCCGAAGAGACAAGGAGGTTGTGGGCGACAGGTTGGTGTTCTCCAGCAGGACCTAAGACGAGAGACCAGAGCCCCCGTGAGGCCGAGGGG
>PVJH01041497.1:0-14919 GCA_004026705.1 Nesogale talazaci | reverse complement strand
TTTTTTTTTTTTTTTTTTTTGGTTTTTGGGGCATCACTGCTCTCCGGTGGTGGGAGTAGGAGGCTCAGCCACACTGCTGGAATTGAACCTCCGGCCCAGTGGGCCGCAGTCCCACGCACAACCACTACGCCACCGGGGCTCAGCCCCCTTGATGGTCTTATAGAACAAGACAACCCATATCCAAACCCTCTTCAACAGCCAGAACTGAGACCAGCTATCTCCTCTGATGGCCAACTGCACGCTCTGAAGACCTTCTGCACTCCTCAGTGAACTTGGACGGAGACCTGTACTTGAGAACCCCGTACATGAGTTAACAGAGAGAAAGCTCTAAGGAGACATGGCAGTTATTAGTTGCTTGTTTCTAACTTACAAACAAAGCAGTGCTGCTCCTGTGTTAGCTTCACAGTCACTGCTATGCTGAAGGCCACTGTCACACTCAGGACATCTTTCTGCTGCTGTTACTCGATTTCCACTTTATAGCACCTGTCCCCACTGAGCATGCCATATCTTAATGTCTGTATATAAAAGCTTCTGGATGGTTGTATGTCTCTCTAAAGTCAAGGTCAAACCTCCTGAAGGCATGTGTTTTTAAGGATGACAAGGACTAACTTGTGCTTAGTATCTAGGATATTATCTGTCACATATTTATTGCCATTGAGTTGATTCTGATTCCCAGAATCAGATTCTGTATAGGGAGTCTTCCATGCTGTAAATCTTTATGGGAGTAGAAGATAGGCTGATTTTCCTCCTGAGGAATTCCTGATGTATCTGAAACATCCACTTGGTGGTTGTTATTCTAATGCTTCCCTGACAACAATGTTGTTATTCTCAAGTACATTCCAGCTCATGGCCACCATACCACGTGTTTCGTTAGAAGCACCCCCAGAGGACTTTTCACTTGGTGTACTTATGTTGAAGTAAATACCAAGCCTTTCCTCCTTAGGGACCGACCCTGAACAGGTTAGAACCGCCAATCTGAAACATAAGAGTCGAGCATAAACTACGGTACATAGAAAACCTTTGGTCCATAAATAAGTATGACTTATTGTGTCAAGCTATTCCAACTCATACTGACCCTATCAGACAGAGCCATTTTCCCATAGCACATCCAAAGGTGCAATTATTTATGCAAGATGACTGACATAGGTGTCCCCAGAGCGGTTGGTGGCTTTAAACCACTGCCCGTTTGATTAGCATCCCAGAGTCTCACCACTGCACCACCAGGAATCCATTGACTCAGCAGGTTCTTAACTGTTTCACCGACAGAAACAATGGAGGGAAAGAGGCCTTCCTCACCCAAGGACAGCAGATTCTTGTACGTCTCCAGCATCACGTGTCTGTACAGGTTCTTCTGCTCGGTGCTCAGCATCATCCATTCTGCCTCTGTGAGGACCACGGTGACATCCTCCAGTGTCACTGCTTCCTACAATGACAGAGACCCAAACACAGCAAATCACCACCCACTTTTTTTTCTTAAGTAATCGCTATTTATTAAAAATAACTTAGCCATATTACTTATAGGGAAAATATGAAAGTAAATTTCTTTTTGGTCTCAAAGAATTCAGAATGTGTTCATTTAAAATAAGAACGTTTTTAAGATGATCAAAACAGAAATGTCAAAACATCGATATTCATTTGTTTTAATAATTAAGACTAAATAGTTACAGATGAGAAAACATGTTTTTTCCCTTCAGTGGCTCATTTTAGCAAATTTTCGATCCTTAAATGTGAAACTATACAGCCCCTGAGAAACAAACACTTCACCATGCTCCTCTTTGCTCAGTGTTAGCATCGCTAAAAGAGGACTTTACACTAGTTTCTGAGAAAGCAATGATAGTTTACAGTAAGATTAGGATGTCAATTACAACAGTCCTACTCCACCTGGCACTCAGTAAACACAACACTGGACTACTGCAAACAGGTGTAAGTTATAATTTACTTGTTGATTCTGTAATAATAATTTTCTTTGGCAGCCAAAGTAGTCTCAGTGTCATGTTGTCTGCAAGTGCAGTGTGGTCAGAAAGCCAAAGCTATATCACAGCTTACAGAAAATGAATCAACCAGTGTATCTGTGAACCGGTGACCTCTGACAGGCCTCACAGGATGGAACCCAACAAGCCACGTCTACGAACATTCTTTCACTCTGCCTCACTTTCATAGTGAATGGCTGAATCCAATCAGTAGGTCAGTGACGAACTGAGAGTAAGACGAAGACTTATCTAAAGTACGGGCACGCGCGCTGACACACACACACACACACACACCGCTCTTTTCTTTTACTTTCAAATTCATCACTTGAGAAGTTGAAGCCTCTGCTGTTTCTTCTAGTTCTGGGTACATCGATTATATGCTTCCAAATGATTTCTCCAGATTTCAGTGTAATGCACCACCCATTTTCACAAAGACAGTTACACAAAATGAGCCCAAAGAATCTGCATCTGAAGAAGCTCATCCAATTCTTTCCAGACCACACAGTTCTCCACAGCAAGTTCTTCTAATGTGATTGCAACCCTGAGTGGGATAAAAATTGTGAGGAGTACAAGATAAACTCAAAATTGGTCTCTTAGCTGGATGCCTTCACTTGAGAATTTATTTGGGAAACTATTTGAACAAATTAAGCAGCACTTATGAACATTTGCCTTTTAAGAATTTAAAAGGGAAAAAATGAAAAAGGATAAATCGCTTCTCTTCTGAGAGCATGAAAGGTCAGCCATGGCTCCTCTCAGACCTACCTCTCAGTATCCATTTGTATCCTGTTTTTCTACAAAAATATTAGTCCTAAACATAGCCCATGTGTGAGTTATGTGAGTTGTCCAAGCGGATTATCAGAGCCATAGGAATACGGGGATTCAACAGGTCAGAAGTCGGGGGCGGGGGTGGGGGGAGCAGGGAGCACGCTAAAGCACATGGCCAGCTTCCTGCAGGGGGAGAGAAAAAGACTGAAATTGTGACCAGCCGGTCAGAAGCAAGGGAAAGCTGCCATGTGTGAGGCTGACATCTTGAAGGAGGAACAGGTTAGGTTCTGTTAAGTCGGTCCTCACTCACACCAACGTCCAACAGAACAAAACACTGACCGGACCTGCACTGCTCTCTCCATCGTGATGTCTGAGCCCCGTGCTGAAGCCACGGTGTCAATCCACCACACTGAAGGTCTTCCTTTGCCCCCATCTCTGTTTGACCAAGCAGGATGTCCTTGACCAGGGACTGGTCTCTGCTGAGATGACCAAAGAACACGAGACAAAGTGACAGCATCCTCCCTTCAGGAGAGCATCTTGGCTGTACTTCTTCCAAGCCAGGTTTGGTTGTTGTTCTGGCAGTCTATGGTACTTTCTTTATGTTTGCAAATGTCTTCATCTTTCTAACAGCAAAACCAGGGACTGCCATTGAGCAGCCAGAATTTTCCCATAACTGTATACAAACAGTTTCTCTTGGACACTCTTTGTCTCCTCTTTGAGAAGCTGCAGGCATCTATTTGGTTTGATCACCTATCACGAGTGAAGCAGCTTTTATCACAGCCACATGATCTGAAGCTCATTTGTAATTGCACAGGTGTCAAGTCAATCAGCACCAACAGCAGACTCAGCAAGCAGCTTATGTATAGGTGGGGCCCACTCCCTGCTGATAAGGAGAGCAGATTGTTTATCTGAAAGAAGAATCCAGGGTCAAGATCAACCCAACTGGGACAGAGGTTAGGCTGCCATCTTGAATCTAGGATCTGCCCCTTTCACATGTGTACCGAATCGCTCCCCTTTCTGTTGGTTCTACCCATCCGGCCCCCCAGGTAGTCCCCCTCCCCTGGCTTGTATTGCCTATGGCATAACCCCTTCCTGTGACACATGTGGTTGCCTGTAAGTGGGAGAGGCCTTGCAGGGGCCTCCTAAGTGTATATAAGCCTGGGTCAGAAACATGGTGTCTCTTCTATCTTCTCACCTCCATGTGCAGCTCCAAGAGGGGCTGAGGTGAGTATGCCACCTTACAATGTGTCTGACCCTTTATTTTACTGTCTTTCCTAGCTGTCGAGTGTTCCATGATCTTACTCTCATCTTTATATATTATGTAACAACCCCTGGGTTGTTATAAGCTGGTATACTTTAATAGTCCTATCAGTTCATAATCCTATGATACCTCTTGACATGGTTGAATGGCGACCAGTTTATAGTGATTCTGTGTATTCCTTCCCTCTTCTTTGTGCGTCACTCAACCTTTTGCCCTCAAAATCCCTGCATATTTCAAACAAATGGAGTCTGTACAGAGAGGAATTTTTTTTGGGGGGGGGGGCATCACTGCTCTCCGGTGGTGGGAGTAGGAGGCCCAGCCCCACTGCTGGAATTGAACCTCCGTCCCAGTGGGCCGCAGTCCCGAGTACAACCACTACGCCACCGGGGCTCAGCCCCAGAGAGGAATTTTGGCTCACATCAGAGGCCACCTTCAGGCTTCTTTAATCAACTGTCTCCCGCTGGTCACTGTCTCCTACATTTCCAATTCTAACAATTAGTATTCTAACTGAAAATTAGACTCTCATTTGATGGCGTACTCCTGTCTCCAAATGGCATTTTCCTTAAAAGGCATTTATTTAAATTTTTTTTGCAAAACACCCTCATCATCTTCAAAGTTTTCTCAGTACATTGTCAACTCTGCAATTTCATTCTTGGGAACATTTTTCAAATTAGTTTATTTGGATCCCTGACAGTACCTCCCTAATTTCTTTTTATAAATCATTTTACTGGGGGCTCATAACTTTTTTTTTTGTGGGCATCACTGCCTCTGGTGGTTGTGGGCGCCACCCAGTACTGCTCCTGAGAGCTGCCACTGGATCCAAACCGCCAAGCCCGTGGGCCGCAGTCCCGCACTTAACCACATACCCCACCGGGGTTCAGCCCCTCTTATAACTTTTTTTTTTTTTGGTTACAGACGGAAATAACTTTAATGATAGTGTACTCATAAAAACATGTATTTTAACATCAACCTGTTGAATTCATATTGTAGCTTCAGCAGTTTTTAAATGAGTTAGCCTGAACCATATTTTTTTTTCTCTTATAACCCTTATAGCAATCCATAACGTCAATTCTATCAAGCACATCTGTACATATGATGTCATCATCATTTTCAAAACATTTTCTTTCTCCTTGAGCTCTTGGTATCAGCTCCTCTTTAACTAGGGTCACAGGCCCCTCTGAGGTGTCGAATAGCCTGTCTCTTACCACCTACTTGCTCTTCTTGTCTCTCCTGAATCTCTGAGGCTAACATTTAGAATTCTAATACTCAGTTTCAGCAAAAATATTCCTTGTCTTAGAGTGTCCTGGATTCTTTATATTATGCTTGGGGATATTTCCCAACCAGAAAAATAAACATTAAAATGCCTAACATAACACTAAGGCATGAAACGCCTACACGGTGGTGTCTTTTTCTGTCCCCGGACAGAGAATCTAAGTCTTAGAGTTCAGGACATTGCAACTCACCGCTATCTGAGACGGCATCTCTGGGGGCCCGTCAGTGGCGTCACAAGAGAAACCTAAGGGAAAAGAGGGAAGCTGTGAGAAGGCGGATCACCCACAATGCTCAGGGAGGAGTCTTCTGGTCATGGGGGGAGGAGGAGTTGTGACTTTACTCTCTCAGCTGTGGACACTCTCAGCAGTTAGCATGACCTGACCCTAGAGTCTTGTTTCCCTTTTCCCCTTCAACACCTCTTTCCACACCTCCACCCCTCTCGCCTCTTGTCACCTTCTTCCTGGTCTCCCTCTGCTCTGTCTGTGAAACCAAAACCTGCTCTCCCTGGGCAGCAGGACCGGGGAACAGTGACACAGCGCCAGTTGCAGGTGATTTCATCTGGGAATGTCGCTCTGCTGCCTGGGGTTTGGGAGGCTGAGGGGCGGGGTGGAGGGGTGGGGGCGAAGTGTCAAGTCTTCCTGAATAACGAAAGCCTCTCTTGTGCCTGAGCAGCCAGACCCATGGGAGGGAGAACAATATGATGTCACTCAGTGCTGCACGGTGTGCTGTAAGCCGGGATCCTGTCCTCTCACGATATCCCGTCAGGTACTCGGTTCTCTGGGTTTTCTACCTGCTTCGTTTCAGGTTCTTAAACCCTTCAATCTGTCAGGGACACTGCATTTCTTGTCAAATTTTACTCTGCCCTCTTTACTCCAACAATTCGGATTTTAGCTTCGGGTCCCAGATCCAGTTTTTATTATGAGAGTCAGAAAAAGATATAACACAGATAAATGTCTATGTAGAAAGTGCCTCCTACATCGCCTGACAGACTAAGCTGCTTCGGCCTGTGTGATGCAGGCATAATACCTAATGCAGCATGAGTGAGAGTGGTGATGATGTAAGAAGATCTGTTTTAAAACCCTATAAATGATCCCAAACTCCTGAGCATTCCTGTCCACTCATTTATTGCTACAATGAACTAGAATTGTTCTTCTACTCTCCCACATGGCTTTATTGTCTATATTCTGTGACCAGTCAAGCTGTTCCAGACCGGGAATTCCTAGTGACAAATGATGGCCAGCCAGCAGGGGTTGGACACTCAGTTTCAGAAGCAGGCTATGTTAGGAAGTTTGTAGGAATTCTGTGCGCGAAACGAAGGAAGAGTCCGAATTAGGTGTATTTGAAGCAGGTTTTATTGGGAGCAAGCGGATGAGTTCAACAGCTGTGGGGAAGCAAGCTGATAAAGCTGCGCCAGACCAAAGTAGGGGGGAATTTTTATTAACACCCCCTCCCCCGTTGGCCCAGAAAAGGTCAGACTGACTATTCTTTGTGGCGGTTGAGTTGTTCCCATTGTGGCTTTGTGCAGAAGGGAGAGGCAGGACCTACGACGGTTGAGTCCTTCCCTTTGTGGCCTTGGGCAGCTGCAAAAAGTCAGGGGCGGGGCAGTAAGCATTCCGTGGAAAGCAGCTGGTTTCAGGGACACAAGTTACAACGGGGGAGGGGCGAGGCCCTTGCCGGACTCGGACAGGCTAGACACTGGGCTGTCCGTCAAGTCTACAGCCAGCAGGAAATTACTCCTGAAGACCCCAAAGCTGCTCTGGAGGCCGGCTCACCCCAGAACCACAGGTTCCTCAGGGAGAGACAGACAGCTGCCTGAGGTGTTGCCCAAGGAGAAGGATGCGGCATCCTTGATGACTTCAATTTCTATCTTAGGTAAAGCTTTAACAAAGCGCTCCATGGGGCCGTGATCAGTCACTGAGAGTGGTAGGCTGTGGGCGATTCTGTGTTTGTAGGAGACCCCTTTGGAAATTGGGTCAATTGCTTGGTGTATAGGCAGATAGTGGGGCAGTGGGTTACACATTGAGCTGTCAACCTGAAGGCCTATAGTTCAAAACCACCACTCACTCCGTGCAGAAAAGATGAGGCTTCCTACCCCCATAAAATTACAGACTGGTCAACTCACAGGAGCAATTCTCCCCTGTCCTATGGGGTCACAGATGTAATCAGCCTGATGGTGGTGAGTTTGTGAAACTCCATGTAATCACTTCAGCCAACACCATCACATCGCCCATCTGAAGAGATCACTCCACCGTGGCCCGCTTGTCCATTCAGAAGAGTCTTATACCCCCAGCCCTCATCTATATTTCAGGAGATTAGCCAAGGGGGTATGCTACTAAGGGTCCTGGAGTGTTTACTGGAACATCCTCTAATAACAAGACATGACCGAGTCTTCAAAGGAACACCCTCACCCTCCATGATGGCTTCTAGACCTCTACTGAGAGGTTAGTGCCTGGTCCACCCTATAGATAAGGAACATGTGGGGGGGGGGGGGAAAAGAACACGTGGAGATCAAGAAAGATTGCACAGTGGCCTAGAGGTCAAAATACTAAACCTACCTCGGTATCTTGTAGAGGTACCAAAGACTTAAGGAAATTAACACACTAGAGTGGGTTTACCAGGAGACCCATAAGCCCTCACATTGTCCATTGCGTACAACTCTGTCATTTCTCCCCTGGTTGCAGAACCGGTGCCACTGATACAAGCAGCAGTGTCAGGACAAGTCCCTGCCACGACCAACACACCTTCCCAAGAGGGATTACCTTCAAGAGGCACAAGTTCTTAACCTGCTATTTCTCTTGTACCCACCGTCGAAACACACTGTGCTGAAGAGCCGTGCTGGATCCCATGCATAAACTGCTTCCAGCTGTTACTGTTTTAATGGACTAAGACACTTCCCCTCAGAACTGAGAGGGCGCAACAAGTTGTCGCATGACCTTCTGAAAGAAATCATTCCCAGATACGGCCTCCGTCATGCTCTGATCATGCCAAAGAGGCCGTTCAACAACAGTTGTTTGAGGAAGCTCTACGTTAAGTAGCCACTCCAGTCTGTGTGGAGAACACCCCCAGGAGAGAGGAGAGAGACTGAGCCCAGAGCAGAAGAGGTAGCTCAGCGAGCCACGTCAAAGCAGGTTGCCGTGGACTGACATTTTGCCTTTAGTTTTCGTGAGAGTCGTACGGCTTTATTTAGGTGCGGGTTTATTTAGGTGCAGGCTATAAGGAAGAGCTGCCCTTGTGGTCTTTCTAGTCAATGCGCAAGGAGGGGCTGCAAAGAAATAAGGACTCCACTTTGTCTTATAGCAAGACCAGGGCCACCACCTCTCAGGAATCCGACACCTTAGTGGGGTAGTGGCCGCACCGTGAGCCGATAACCCCGACACAGCAGTTGGAAAACACTCGTATTCGTCGAAGGCAAAGCTGTCTACTACAATGAAGATTTACCATCTCAGATATCCACCGAGGCCACTTCTATTTCCCATACAGGGTCGCCAGGAGTTGGCAGCGAGTATCAGGTATCACAATAAGTCAATTGAGAAACAAACCAAAAAAACCCTACTTATGCAATGCTGGGTTGCCCGAGCGACTTGGAAACGCAGCACCAATTAAGTACTTCGCAGCATAAACCATTGCGCGCTTGCTACCCCAGGCGCGCCTGACTGCACCAAAGCGGGGGCGCACGCCAACTGGGCGCCGGCAGGATGCATGGGCACAGCCAAGGAATCCGAATGCACCGCCCGAGCGACCCGCTCTATGTGGTTGAGCCCGCAATAAACCCACGCCATCAAAAAACAAAAAACGAGCTCAGGGATCACCCCGTCTCTGGCGTGGACCAGAGCCACAGGGCGCCCCACCACTCAGGGGAGCAGGCGCAGGCTCTGGAGCCACGCCCCCTGCTCCACCAACCGAACCCCGGGAACTCGGGAACCACCGCGCCCAGGACCGGCCCCGGCCCCCTGCTCGGCCGACTCGGGGCCCGGCCTTCGGGCTGCTCGCCCCCGCGGCTGCCACCGCCGCTACGGAGACAAGCAGTCACCTGGCCGGATCACGGGCCCTGCGCCCGCTCGCCCAGCGGCTCCTCTCGGGGAACAGACCTGCTCACGGACCCGCGCGTCTCCGCTCCTCGGGATCTCCAGCAAGACGACGCGCCACCGCGGCCGCCCTCGCAGGCTGTGGCCCCGCCCCGCGGCGCACACCATGACGTCAGCAGCCGGTGCCGGCGGCGCGCGGAGCCCCGCCCACCCCCGCGGTCTGGGGAGCCGCTTTTCGTTCAACTTTTCCCACCGAGCGGATCCGCAGACCCGCGCGCGGCTCCTCAGGGAACCCCAGGCCCTGCCGGGGCCGCGACTCGGGCTCACCCTCGGTGCGGCTGGCGGCAGCGCGTGCGGGCGGCTCGGAGCCCCGCGGACTCGCAGCCACCCGGCCAGTCTCTAAACTGAGGCTCCGTCAGGTACCCCCCACCCCCACCCCCGGCCTGAAGCCGCGCGGACCCCTGCATGCTCCCGCACACGGCGATCGGCCTCCGGGGCTCACACGAAACACCCCGGGGCGCAAAGCAGCCTCCCAAAGTCTGCTTGGAGCCCACTGTGTCTTAGCCCTGCTCTCCCGTAACTTTATTTTGTCGCTGGTCCAGCTCCTGCCGGGTTTCCCGGTCCCCTATTTCTGCCTCTTAGGGATCTCTTGCGACGTGGTCAGGGACCGCTAACTGCGAGGTCCGCGGGCCGGTGCAGCGTAAACGTTCGGTGACGTAGCAGGGTCCTCCTTCCCCTCCTTCAAGGGGTGGTGGGTCTGTAAACTGGCGCAGGTCTGGCAATTGGCTGATGATCGGGACTGCCTCTCCGGCTGTTCACCTGATCCTGCATTCTTCTGCCTGTATAGGTCACGTAAATATTTACTAGGTTTTCCATGTATTTCACGCCTAGGGACACCATGACTCCGTAGCCAATGTCGTAATTCCACACGAGACAGGCTGCTTTGATTACTACGGAAGCCTGGCTGTCTATTATAACCACGTCCACCCTGTCTCTGTTGATTCAGTGCTGACACTTTCCTTCTGTCACCACGGAGTCCAGTCAGCCCCATCGTGGGCAAATGTCGGAGTTCACTTAAGGCAGTTCCCAGTTAATCCTGGTGCACATTTTATAGGAGTCTTCAAAGATGCTGGGGCCCACCTCACAAACTTATTCCTTATGGTTGTGGTGAAGATTATGTCCTCAGGACACCCCCTTTGGGGGTCTATGGGAGTATCCTGATAGATCCATTCCAACATACCAATTTCCCTCAGCTTTTGGATGCCTACAGTGTACCAAGTAGGTCAGGCACCTCAAGTTGGTCTAATCTAGGCCATCTGGCAGCCCATGCCTCAGTGAACCAGCCAAATAAGGAGTTGGTTCCTCTCTTAGCCTCTCTCGCTGAGACATTGAAAGAAGAACCTGTGCTTAGGGGGTCCCATATCCAGAAACTCAGACTGGTCTAATATTACATTTCTTGCACCAGTATCCCACACCCTCAGTAACCATTCCCAAGGATACTCCCCAGGATTTTGCTTGTATGTATTTGAAAGCTCGAACAGTTCTTTGTGAATGTAGCATACTTCTTCTTGAGTAATCACCTTGGCCTCACCCTAAAGAGCTTTCCTTGCCGTAATTTTAGTTATAGGTCTAGCAGAAATTATCAATGGTGAGGGTATTTCCTGGGTGTTCTCAGCACTATCTTGTAAGTCATCTCCCTCAGGTGATGGTAGAGATGCAGCCCCACCTGGCATCTCACCTTGAGTAGGTTGGTTGATCTGTTCAGGTGTGGGTTGTTTTGTTGATAGTACATTACTATCTTCAGCTGGGATGGGCAGATCTATTGACTGGGCTGGATCAATTGTTTCTAGAGGCCGCACAATATCCTCTTCTTCTGTATCATCAGCCCATATATTCCCATCCCACGTTTCAGGGTCCCAGTTTTTTCCTATCAATGCCCTCACTTTGGCTTCGGACACAGCTCCAGATCTGCCATTCAGCCACTCTCATAATGAGATTTTAGACCTGGTTCTCAGCAATGTCGACTATTTTACTACAGCCAAGAAGGCTCTCCTTTGTAGCACAGGCCAAAGCCTTCAAGTCCGTGAGTCGGCACTTAAGGTGTGCTTCTGAGGCCCTGAGGCAATCCCTCCTTAATCACATAGTCCACTGTAAGGAGGACCAGCCAACCAGCCTCCCTATACTTAACATCTTGAGAAAACTGCTGGAAAATATCAAACATACGTTCTCCCAGAGTCTCTCCTGTAACCAACACCCCATCCATCGGTGCTCCTACTTTGAGTATTAGCTTTGCTATTTCACACCATGGACTAGTAGGATTGGCAAAATTACCCATGGCTTTAGGGCTAGAATTAGCATCACCAGTGCGCTTAAGACTAGTCAGATTGGAGAACCAATCAAAGAAACCCATATTTGTGATTTTATTTCTCTAGAAACACTCCTGGTACCACTTGTGTCCGGCATGGTTCTCTTGGAGAAATAAAACCAGAACACTAGTAATTCTTTTTATATATTTATATATAGAGAAGTGTATATAAGATAAGAAAGAAACAGTTAACTCTCTATAAAGCAGTACAAATTGCTCGGTGCAACTCATTTGCATGAGGCAGCTAGAAGACTGGCAGTCCTTCAAGTCTTGAGGGCTGCTGAGTAGTCCTCTGTAGAGCAGTCCAGGCTATCTGGTCACAGACAGCCAGACGACAGAGTCCGGCAGTCCCCAGCTCAAGAGATGTATATCCCAGGAGCGTGGCGAAGTAGGGCTTGAAGGAACTTCAACTCACAGCTACGTAGTCCATGAAAAGGTCCATGGAGGTCGAGGCACAAGATGAACAAGGCAGCCTGCTGGTCCAAAGATCTGAAAGCCAGAGAGAGAGCAAGGGCAGAACTTGCCAAGCCGTTTTTATTTCCACCCTTCAATTGATCACGTGTGTTCATTGGCCACGTCGTCACAACAGACCTACCTATCGTCTTTGGTCATGTTGGCCCCACAAGCTCACCTATGACCAGGTTCTTCTGCTCAGAGCTCAGAACCTTCCATTCTCCCTCCAAGAATACCAGGGACATTCTCCATTGTAATTGGCTCTTAGAATGAGCAAAAACTCACGACGCAGAACAAAGCACCATCAGTGTCACAGTGAGGGGTAGCTGGGGGCTGTGAAGAACCTGCACCGGAAGCTCACCTAATTCTTCACAGAGATAGGAGTTGTCCATTTCCCGTTCCTCAGGCCTGACCACAGACTTGGATTTGGGGAGCACAAGTGACGCCCAACAGGCAGTGCAGGCCTCGACACATCTGACCTCACTGGGGAAAGTTGGGTGAATCATCCAATCACATTCTTCAGTACTCAAGAAACTTGCCTGTAATGGCTCAGCTGGTGGTTCTGACGCTCGTAAATCACTGTGCAAGAAAAGACAGGAGCACAGGGCCCCAAGTCATACTACACAAAAAGATACCATAAGCTTTTCAAATCATACCAAACCAATGCTCATCTCATTTCCATCCAGTCAATTCTGAGTTACTCTGACTGCAGAGAACAGAGAAACTTCCCCAGAGGATCTCCAAGTTGTAATCTTTACACAAGTAGGCTGCCACGTGATTCTTCCAGAGGGGCCACTGGCAGTGCCAAACCATCAACCTGGGAGTTAGCAGCCTTACCCCTTACTAGCCCGTTACTGTGTGTCCAGGTCTAAACAAACAGGAGTCCTGGTGTCTTGGGCTATTAACCACAAAGTCAGCTGTCCTACACCAACAGCAGTTTTCCAGGAAAAAGACAGGGCCTTCTACTTCAGTAGAGAGAGCATATTATCACGTTTTTACTTTGGAATTCAAAACCCTGGGAGGATGTCCCATAGAGATGGTCTACGGTAAATCAGATCTCATGATAATCATCAAAGTAACTGTTGACCATGAGCAAGCTGATAGAGAACTTCCAGATTCATGATGTCTTAGGCCTGCCTCAGGGATGTCTCTGCTGGCTAACTAGCTAACTGGTTGTGGGATGCAAAAGGGGTTTTCCCCAGGTTGGCTCCCCCCCTGTATATGCCAAAGCTAGGCCACTGCTGCCAGCACATGGTAAATGACTGCACACTCATCTCCAGGAGGCTCAGTCCCATGGTAGGTGGACCGCACTCCCTGCTGATAAGAATAGAGGATTGTTTCCCTGTGGGAGAACCCAGAGACAAGGTCAAGTCCCCTCAGGGGCAACCGTGGTTAGGCTGCCATCTGAGATCGAGGATCCACCCATCTTGTGACACGTGTACCTCTAGTCCTTTCCCTTCCTATTGTGTGTAAACCCCTCGATAATACATTCCCCTCCCATTGCTGTATTACCTGTGGTACAATTCTTTCCCATTGTGATGTAATCAGGGGGGCTTGCAGGCCCCATAGTTGTATATGAACCTGGATTAGAAATATCCCCTCTCTCTTTGTGGACCTGTTTGCTGAGATCATGGCCATCCTGAGGGGAGCATGCCACCATACAGTGCGTCTGTCTCCTTTTCTTCCTCTATCTTCTCTGACTCTACTATGGTCTTCATGTAGTACAGCCCTACTGTCGTGCTCCTCGACCCCTGGGTCGCCAGAGACTGCTTTACTATGACTGCAGGAATTGGGGAATCGAATAAATGAGAGCCAGTATGATGTCTTGATAATCTAGTAGTCTTTATTATTTGGGTATAACCAGACTGCTGGAATCTAAAAGTGCTTCTTTGACCTCAGTCCTGAGTTCAAATTTCAGTCTATCCTTTAAGGCCAAAAAACTCACTCATCACCCAAGGGTTCAGTCAAGCATGAACAAAAGCAGAAAGCAAAGTTAATGGTTTAATGGTAACTGGGAGAAGAGTAAGCATACCTGACATGTGACACTCCTGACCATAAAAGAAACCTTACCAAAATTGATCAGAACATTGCGGTTATCATAACAAAATTAACTACAACATTGAGATGACAACATCCAAGGGAACAATATTGAATCAGAACAAACGATATACTGAAGAATCATCGAAGCTAATTGTGGTGTCCACAACCTTGGAACATGGGAGTACATTCGAAAGAGACTTTCCCGTAAAGGGGGGAAGAAGGGCCTGGTGAACTAGCAGTTGGCTTTTAAGATGGGAGGGCGCTTACATCTACGGCACTCGGCAGCTTAGAAAGATCGAGGTTCTGTGGGTACTCTGCCTCACAGGCATTAGCTTTTCGGGAGGATGCTCGGATTTTGTTTGTTTGTTTTTGGGGCCTCTCTGCCCTCTGATGGTGGGAGTAGGAGGCCCAGCCTTGCTGCTGGACTTGAACCTCCAACCCAGTGGGCCGCAGTGCCATGCACAACCACTACGACACCGGGGCTCAGCCCTAGGATTCTCGGATTTAACTGTGGGAAACAAACAGGGAAATACGACTGGGACAATATTCCCAAACTCAGCGGTTCTCAACCTGTGCACCGCTCAGTTATGGGCACGGCTCAGACCCGCGGGCCCGCCCGGCCCCCTGACCAGGCCGCAAGAGATGCAGATTCCTGAGAGGCTGAGAGAGGGGCCAGGAAAAGCCGGCAGGAGCTGGGCGAAGGACAAACTAAAGTTCCAGGGGCGCAGGGCGACAGAGGGGGCTCCCAGGAGACGCTGGAGGCCGCTC